>KQ991203.1:0-21352 GCA_001598015.1 Dorcoceras hygrometricum | reverse complement strand
TGCTTTGGTTGGTTGAGATGTTGAAGGTCCAGCTTCAGAACTTGTTTTCAACTCAAACTCATAGGCTTTAAGATTTGCATAGAGGTCATGCAATTCCAGCTTTTTCAGATCTTTGGATTCGCGCATGGCCATCGTCTTAACATCCCATTCCCTTTGCAATGCTCTCATCACTTTGAGTGACAGCTCTCTGTTGCTGTACTCCTTTCCCAAGCTTGTCAACTCAATTACCACAGCACTAAAACATTCGTCAAACTCCGCCATGGTTTCTCCATCTTTCATCTTGATTGATTCATATTTCTGCTGGCCACAATTAGCTTGTTCTCTTTAGTTTCATCATTGCCCTCGCAGATTTGTATAGCTTCTCCCAAATTTCCTTGGCAGTGGTACAGGTTTTGATTTTGCTGAACATATTTTTGTCCAACGTCTTGTAGAGGATATCCCTGGCCACATTGTCCAAGTTCGTCTTCTTTTTCTCTTCATTAGTGTACTCATGTCTCCTCTTTTCCACATATTCTGGTGCACCATCAGTCGTTGCGAATGCTATGTTGATCTTCATAATTTTCATTGGACCATCAGTGATGACTGACCACATATCATCGTCCTGAGCAGCCAGGTGCGCTTGCATTCTGATCTTCCAGTCATCATAGTCCTCCTTAGAAAACATAGGAATCTTGTTGTGAGAGGTAGACATATTGAAATATATAAATCACAAGTAACAAACTGTTCAATACTGAGATAGCGCAGGCTCTGATACCAATTTATAGGATCAATAGGGATCGAAAAACAGCCTTAGGAGTTCATAAGGGGGGGAGGTTGAATGAACTCCTTAGTATTTTTAAATTTTCGAAACCTTAAAACGATTTTTACAAGATTCACTTAACTTAAATCTGTGTTACCAGATTTAAGGTATCTCAGTCTCAATTCAGATTTCTCGACTAACAAATAATGTGCGGAATGAAGTCGATCAATCTGTGAACAGTGAAATGATAAATAAATGTAGTAAAGTAAAATTTCAAGGTCGAGAGTTTGTTTATGGAAGTTCGGATATCAAATCCTACGTCTCCCATTCTTCCTTTGCAGGAAGGTTCCACTAGAAGAAATTGATGCACACAGCTTCTGTCTACAACCAGTCACCGAGCCTCGCCCCAAGTGAACTCCTAGCAATCACCAACTTACACGCAGATGCAACTGTGGAATCACAAAAAACTTTGATTTTTTGAACTGCTTGAAACAGCGAGTTCGTTACAGACTCAATCTAAAAATACAATGAATATAATATTTTGAGTACTGTAATTATCTCAGAGATAAAACACTAAAGAGCTGTGATACCTGTGTTTTTGCAATCAGGTGTTGCTCGGGTTGAAACCAGCTGGTAGTAGATGCGTGTGTTGAAGTCATCGAATTTTCCTTAGTGTTGGAATCAGCAGTTGAGATGCTATCAGCTGCCGAGAGAGAGATATTTGTTCGAGTTTTACATCAGTCGATGAGCGATCACGTCAGCTGTTGGTATTTCAGTCGTTGCGTTTTGGTAGGAAGAAGCAGCAATGCTGACGTGGATTTCAGACTTTGGTATTTTAGTTGCGATGGTCAGCATAGAGCGCTAAGGGACTCTGAAGCGACGATGTTTTTGTGAACAGGAACCAGCTGCTGGTTTATTGATCAACTGTTGGTCTCGTTAGCGTGTTTCTTAGTGGGTATCGTAACTACGTTGTTTTGATATGATTGGAACGACAGCATTTTGCTTAGCGCTAGGAGATTCATCTGTTGGTGTATTAGCGCGTATCCAACTATTGGTTAGCGATCAGCAGTGGCTAGCGAGAGATGTGTCCTATGGTGACGTGTCCCTCTCTCTGTGCGACGTCGTTTTGTTTAGTTATTCGCTGTTTAGCGATAGGACTCAACTGATGCGAGATTTCAGTAGTTGGTTGGGAATATTAGTTGTGACAACTGATTTTGTCGGTGAAATTTGTTCCTGTTTCTGTCAGCTGTTGAGAAGCGTATTTAATAGAAAACTTGGTCTTCGAATTAGTATGAGATCCCATACTTAGAATATTTTCCCCGATTATCGTTCTCTGTCTCGAACCCTAAGCACTGTTCACCGCAGCTTTTCTCCGACGATTCCCGTCGTTTCCGATCGTTGTTTTGAATGATTGAGGTAGCGTTGGACTCCTCTTGTGAAGGTGCTTCATCTTATCACTTTTGGAAGCTGTAGTTGGCTGGAAGCAGAATCGTGAAGCAACTCCAGTGTTCGTGTGTTAGCGTCGTTCAGGTTTTGTACCAGATTTCTCGGGACTCCGTTGTGGTGAGCGTAACAGATTCGAGGTACGGATTTGGAGCTTGTAATTCAGCGTGATTATGGCTTGGATAAATTGTGAGGTTGCTGTTTGTGTGAATTTCCGTGTATGGTTGCTGTTGCATATGTTTTATGTTATCTGTTTTGTTAGCTGTTGCATACACGCATATTCCATTCAGCTGTTGCAGCCATGCCTTGTTGTTGTTGCTCTGTTTCTTACCAGGATGCGAGGGCGAGCGGCAATACCGCACTCTCATCTCCCTTATGGGATCTATTAGCCACCATGCGCCGAGTGGTTAACTACCACAATTCATGGGTTGGGCAACGACAGGTTGAGCTGTTTGATGCATCTGGTATTCGGGTGTGGTGTAAAGACGAGCGGGTAATTCCCGTATGCTTGTACACACACCAGTGGCCACCATTCGTTGCAGATTCTGTTGACTTGTGCTTGCGTTCCTTGGCTCCCTTCTTCGGTTGTAGCCTTCGGCTGTTGTCCCGTTATTCATGCATAGCATCTGCATTTTATTCTTGCTGTTCATTGCTGATTTATAGTTGCTCTCTGTACTAGGGTTTGACCCCATGTCCCTCTGGGGCTTGGTTTGTTTTGTTTGCCTGTTTGTTAGGTATTTGATGCATGTGTTATGCTGTATTGTTTTACTGTGGCTTGTAGCCCTTTGTCTGGTTATTGTAAACTGGGATATATTTTGAGTATCGCCGTATTTCAAATTATGTTATCTTTCTGTCAGGCCAAAAGCAAAAAAAAAAAAATTTAACCACTTTTTAGTTGCTTCCGCTAGTGTTTGCGTGGTTTAACTCTGAGTTGTGCACGATTCCTGACATATACTGCCTGAGCTGTTTGATTGTTTACGCGTGTGCTGGATAGATGCGTTGTTTGTGCTGTGTTAGTTGTCGTGCTGTAGCTTGAAGCTGTGTTGCTCAGCCTAGGATTGCATGGCAGAGTCTGATCTGCGCTGTGATAGTACCCGAGCTGTTCTGCTTTTAGGCCAGAGCTGTTTTGGTACGTGCTATATGGTTTACTTATGCTGTTCTGTAGTATGATGCATGTTGTTCTTATTTCTGTTAGCATTGCATACACGCATGGCATGTTGTTGAGCTCCTTCTTTGTACCCGAATGATGTTTCGTAAGCTGATCTCCTCCCTTGTTATCGGCATGCTGTTCTGTGAGTTGAGCCTGTATCCCTGGTTATTCTTGTTAGAGTAGGTGTCCAACTAGCCAACTTGTGGCGTGTGGGTTC
The DNA here is from genome assembly GCA_001598015.1 of Dorcoceras hygrometricum. NCBI lineage: Eukaryota > Viridiplantae > Streptophyta > Magnoliopsida > Lamiales > Gesneriaceae > Dorcoceras > Dorcoceras hygrometricum. The sequence continues at coordinate 17,803 of KQ991203.1, read as the reverse complement.
TTGTTGACTCTATGTAAAACGATCTTTATTTATGAAATTCGCATTCTTTTATGTCATTATTTATCTTCATTATTATGATTACAATCGTTGGATAAAGACTTTGAATGCACCATAGTGTATGTTAGATGTGATAGTGGATTTGATGGCTATCATGAAACACATCTAATAATCACTATATATTGTAAACTAGTTCCCAGTTGATTGGGCCATCCAAAAGAGGATACGGCCGCCCGAGCTTGAGACTAGCATCTGCGATGCGAAGTACCATGTTTCTTGGTAGGGAACATAGTGATGTTCTGAGCATGCAAATGGATTGTGACCTGGTGATCTATCGAACTACCTCGTTCGGACTTTCTAAGTGGTTATCATTTGTAGAGTGGATTAAGTACGAGGTCTTGGTTGTACAGTTTAGTCCTCATTACTCCAAACATCATTGAGATCCTTCATAGACCGGCTTAAAAATGGCTTGTACCGGCTGCGCTCACTGAGGGGCATTCTTTGTCTTAGGAATTTGGGTTTTAAGTGGGCCTTAGCCACTCGAATGACCTGTAAGCACTCTTAGAAAATGTTAGTCTGTGACTTCTAAATTGATCATAAACAAAATTTTATTCGATAATATTATGAAGCTAAGAGAATTTAAATATTTTTTAAAATTTCCTACCTTCCATCAACAATGGGTGTACGTCGATGTTACCCGAATATATAGACCGGCTCATATTATTGGGCGGGGGTGTTCTGTGTGCCGAAAAGCTGTTCATGCCTTTGACACTTGCTTTGAGTTGGATGGAACTCCCATGATGGGTCATCTTACAACTCAACATTGATGGGTCATCTTGACATGTGATAGTAATCGGCGTCATATTATTGGGCACTTACTAGACGTGAAGTAAATACATGGAGGTTGCACCTCTTGCAATTAGGCTCTACCTTTTGAGGATCATGGTTGGCTGATATTATTCTGGATCATGATTTCTTGATTGGACTCTGTGTACCCACTAAGGGAACTAACTTTCTCGATTTTAGTAGAGGATGGTGAAATCGTTAAAATAGTGGGAGGGTAATTCATAAAACTAAATGACCTTATTTTATGTCTTAGCGTTTTTCATGAATAGTCTGTAATGCATGTCTGTTTTTTTTTTCTTTCAGTATAAACTGCTATCATTATGTCTTCGATAAAAAATTCACTTGCTGCTATACTGGATAGCAACAAGTTCACTGGCTCAAACTACCAAGATTGGCTCTGCAATCTTAAGATTGTCTTTGCTTCGGATAAACTTCTCTACACGCTAGATAAGAGCCCTACGAAGGAGACCCCTACCAATGCCAGTCCTGAGGAGCTGGAAAAGCTGGAAAAATGGTGGGATGACGAGCTTAAAGGACGATGCTATGTGATGGGATCAATGTGCAACAAATTGCAGAGGTGATTCGAGGAGACCAGGTATGCTGCTGAAATACACCATCACCTCAAGGAGCTGTATGGGGAGAACTCTTGGACGGAGAGGTTCACTACTGTCAAGGAGCTCATGACGAGTCGCATGCGCGATGGGACTTTGGTCCGCGAGCATGGGGTCCATATGATTGGGCTCATTGAGAAGCTAGTGGGCCTCGAAATCATGCTTCCACATTAACTGTCTATGGATCTGCTTCTCCTCTCTCTCCAAGCTGCGTTCGACCCCTTTGTGGTCAACTTCAATGTGAACAAGCTGGATGCCACCCTTGAAGAGATGGTAAACATGCTTTTCGTGTTTGAAGGGATCATAAAGAAGGACAATCCCGTCCTCCTTTTGGGCTCTTCTTCCTCTGTGAAGAACGGGCCCAAACGCAAGGGTAAGAAACGTTCTGTCCCTACAAAGGAGGAAAAGCCCGCCAAGAAGCCCAAGGCAAGGGCTCCAAAGCCAAAAACATTTGAGGACGTTTGCCACCACTGCCACAAGCTTGGGAATTGGAGGAGGAACTGTTGGGATTACCTCGAGCAGTTGCGAACTGAAAAAGGTATATTCTACATTGAAATAAATATGTCTCTTAATTCGACTTCTTGGGTACTTGATACCGGATGTGGATCTCATATCTGCAATGACTTACAAGTAATGACAAGAAGTCGATGTCTTAAGGAGGGTGAGACCCACTTGAGGCTTGGCAACGGAGCAAGGGTTGTGGCCGAAGCAATTGGAGATGTCTATTTATTTCTTTCTTAAAATTATAAGTTACTATTGAAAATGTTTTATTTGTTCCCGAATTAATAGAGAACATTATTTCCATTTCTATGCTTGATAGTGATGGATATTCTTGTCATTTTGCTAATTCGATTTGTAATATTTACAAGAATGAATGTTTAATTGGAATTGGAGAACGCGAAAACGATCTGTACAACTTAAAATTGAGAAGTTCCAACTCATGATGTGGAAATACATACAACAACAATCAAAAGGAAAAACGATAGTCTGAACCCAGCACAATTTTGGCATGCTAGGCTAGGTCATATTTTCTTAAATAGGATGAAGAAGTTGATTAGCAGCGACATGTTTAATATATCTGATATTAACTTCTTACCAACTTGTGAATCCTCAAGGGAAAAATGACAAAGTTTCCCTTCATCGGCAAGCATGAACGTGCTCAAGGCCTATTGAATTTTATCCATACTGATGTGTGTGGCCCACTTAGCATTGGTACTAAGTCCGGTCACACCTAATTCATCACCTTTACCGATGATTACTCTAGGTACGGGTACTTGTACTTAATGAAGCACAAGTCTGAATCCTTTGAAAGGTTCAAGGAATTCAAGGCTCAATGTAGAAAATCAACTAGGAAAAAATATTAAAACACTTCGATCCGATCGAGGTGGAGAATACTTGAGTGCCAAATTTCAAGACTATCTTAAGGACAATGGGTTCTCACAGTGGACCTCCCCGACCACACCACAACTCAATGGTGTAGCGGAGCGTCTTAATCGAAACTTGATGGACATGGTTCGATCTATGTATGAGCTTCATCGAACTTACTGCTTGTTTTGGGGCTATGAGCTCGAAACAGCGTAATTTTATTGAAAAAATGTCCACACCAAGGCAGTGGATAAAAATCCATATGAGATATGGATGGGCAAGCCACCCAAGTACTTGTACTTGAGGATTTGGGGATGTCTTGCTTACGTGACGCATACAGTGGGAGATAAGCTGGATAACAGATCCATCTTATGCTACTTCATTGGGTATCCAAAGAATTCTATTGGATACTGCTTCTACTATCCCAATGAAACAAAAGTGTTTGTTTCTAGAAATACCATCTTTTTGGAAAAGGAATTTCTACTTGATAGAAAAGGAAGATAGTAGAACTCGAAGAAGTTCGAGAACCAACTGAAGTACCAAGTGGATCTCCCATACCTCAAGAGCCAATCCTTGATATGGACACACCTAGGAGATCTGAAAGGGTTCCTAGGACTCTTGTTAGATATGGTTTCCTGCTTGAAAAATATCAAAGTGATCAAACTGTTGGATGTGATCCAAAAACCTTCAAGGAGGCGATTTATGATGCTGATTCTAATTTGTGGCTTGACGCAATGCAATCTGAGATTGACTCAATGCATTCAAACCAAGTTTGGACTCTTTGAATCCTCCCGAAGGAATAGTTCCTACTGGGTGCAAATGGATATACAAGAGAAAAATTGGGCATGATGGTAAGATATTGACCTACAAGACGCGACTAGTCGCAAAAGGTTACACTCAAAGGCAATGTGTTGACTATGATGAAACCTTTTCACAAGTTGCAATATTCAAGTCAATTAGAATCATGCTAGTCATAGCCGCATCGTACGACTATGAGATATGGCAAATGGATGTGAAGATTGGGTTCCTTAATGGAAACATTAAGGAAGAGATCTATATGATGCAGCCTGAGGGATTCATATCCGTAGAAAGCGAGCATAAAGTATGCAAATTTCAGAGATCTATCTACGGTCTCAAGTAAGCATCGAGAAGTTGAAACCTGAGGTTTGATGAAACAATTAAAGAATTTGGTTTCATCAAGAATCCCGAGGAGCTGTGTGTGTATAAGAAGGTAGTTAAGAATGATGTGACATTCCTTGTACTTTATGTTGATGACATCTACGCATTGGGAATGATGTAGGAATGCTACAGTCAACTAAAGGTATGGTTATCTAGTAGATTCTCGATGAATTACATGGGTGAAACATCCTATATTCTGGGAATTCAGATCTATAGAGATAGATATAAAAGGATGCTCGGACTCATCCAAGTGACCTACATCGATACCATACTTAAGAGGTTATCTATGGAGAGTCCAAGAGAGGACACCTACCTATGTGCCATGGGGTCACTCTATCTAAGTCTATGTGTCCAAAGAATGACGAGGAAATAGAGAGTATGACACATGTGCCATATGACTTGGCAATAGGTAGTATTATGTATGGTATCATCTCAACTAGACCGGATGTCGCATATGCTCTGAGTGTCACGAGCCGCTACCAAGAAAACCCCGACCAAATGTATTGAAAGACTGTGAAAGATATTCTTAAGTACTTACGAAGGACTACGAATATGTTCATGGTCTATGGGGGTGGTGAACTGAAATTGGAAGGCTACATTGATTCTAGCTTCCAATGCGATGTGGATGACTCGAAGTCAACCTCTGGATTTGTATTCATGCTCAATGGTGGTGCTGTCTCTTGGAAGAGTTCCAAGAAAGACACCATCACGGATTCAACCATTGAGGCTGAATACATCGCAGCATCAGCTACTGCAAAAGAGGCGATTTGGATGAGGAATTTCGTCCAAGAGTTGGCAATAATTCCTGAAGGAGTTGGTCCAGTTCTGGTGTATTGTGACAACACGGGTGCCATTGCATAAGAAAAGGAACCTAGGTCTCATCAAAGATCCAAACACATACTGAGGAAATACCACATAATCCAGGATGTTGTGGCTAGAGGTGACATAGCAGTCGAGAGAGTCTCCTCTGCAGACAACATTGTAGATCCACTTATGAATCCTTTGTCATTACCATTGTTTAAAAATATCGCAAAACAATGGGAATACTGTGGCTAGAGGTGACATAGCAGTCGAGAGAGTCTCCTCTGCAGACAACATTGTAGATCCACTTATGAATCCTTTGTCATTACCATTGTTTAAAAACATCGCAAAACAATGGGACTACGTCCGATGAGTAGTTGGCATTAGGTCAAGTGGGAGATTGTTATAGTAGGTGCCCAACTAGCCAACTTATAGCGTGTGGGTTCTTGTTGAATTTATGTAAAACGATCTTTATTTATGAATTCGTATTCTTTTATGGCATTCTTTATCTTCATTATCATGATTACAATCGTTGGATAAAGACCTTGAATGCATCATAGTGTATGTTAGATGTGATAGTGGATTTGATGGCTATCATTAAATACATCTAATAGTCACTGTATATTCTAAACTAGTTCCAAGTCGATTGGGCCATCCAAAATAGGATAAGGGCCGCCCAAGCTTGAGACTAGCATCTGCGATGAGAAGCACCACGTTTCATTGGTAGGGAACATAGTGCTGTTCTGAGCATGCAGATGGATAGTGACCTAGTGATATATCAAACTACCCTCGTTCGGACTTTCCAAATGGTTATCATTTGTGAGTATTAAGTCCGAGGTCTTGGTTGTACAGATTAGTCCTCATTACTTGAAACGTCATTGAGACTCTACATGATAGGTGCCTCACTTTTACCCGTTTACCGACTCAGTGGGGGTCATCAGGTTGCGGGGTTGGATGAGGTCCCGATGCATGTAGGAGTCGATTCTTCATTGTCGAGGATTCACCGCTCGCCCTTGTGTGTGGATATCCTATGCTATCCGAGAAGATAATAGTGTGACAAATCTTTGGCCAGAGTACTAGATGTGTTTTAGGTAAATGGATTTACCTAGTAGCACATGCGATGTCACTATTTGAGATGTATGCATGGCTATCGAATCTCTAACGACTCTCGATTTACTAATGATCATTGATTCTATCGGGATATTTGAGCTGAAAGGACCGTATTGTACGCTAACCATGACCAACTGGTTCTTTCAGGCACTATCAGTGATACCTAGGGTATCATGGGGCAATGTTGCTAGACGCTTTACCATGATCCGATGGGTAAGTCCGAAAATGTGTTTCCGGAGTCACAAAGAGTTGTGAGTCCACGGCTAGCTATATCCCTGAACCATTGAGGGTCACATAAGAACTGGTTTCTCAATTCCCGTATGGAAATTGTACTCAATTTGTTGAGTATAGTAGGAGGAAGGATGGAAGTACGACTTCTTAAAATTGGCTGGGTAAGTATGACTTTCCTTTTAGCTAATAGAGGCCTAACTGCTATTTTGGATAGGTGATCCGAAAAATTGTTTTCACATTATAATGTTCAGTTTTGTAAACTGTGCATATCGCTTCGATCTGATCGTCGATCAAAATTATGATGAAGCCACAACGATGGACTTTAAACCAATGTTCCCCAGGTCCATAAACCTGGTTTAAGCCCATAGAAAATCTATCAATAGGGGCCTTGGGGCATTCATTTTATTCGCACCAAAAGTTGTATTGACAACTAATACTCCAAGTTGGGTTGAGATCTATCTTCCCTTTAGTTAATTTTTTTTCTCTCCCCTTCTCCTCCTCGCCTCCTTCCCGTCACCGCGTCACCGATTTTGCCGCCACTGCCGACGCCGACGCCGCCGCCACCCGCCGCCTCCATTGTAATTTGTTTCAACCGTCTCAGAAAGGAAATTCCGATCGCAGAACTTTCGCTGGTTTTCTAGTGCAAACCAGCGAAGGAATTGAGTTTTTGGTCGTGGACCAGATTGTAGGGTCGGAGCTGTTCAACCGTTGAAGTGCTATCTCTCTTTTGTGGGATAGTCGGAGCCAGGCGCCTAGTCGCCAGCAAGGTAACTCTCTAAACATCCTATGCATGTTTAGATTCTCATTTAGTGTATTGACCATTCCCTTGCTGTTAAAATTAAACTTCCGCTGTGCCCCGAGAGCGGGATTCAGATCCGCCGTTGTGCCCACAATCCTTGCTAGCAGTTAGCTGTCGTTGAGCTTATTTTCCTTGCTAGCCGTTGCTGTTGAACTAATCTGTTGTTATTAGGATGGATGTGATTGAGCGCACGTGTAGCTCCCCTTCTCTCACATGATCTATGGCCCTCTGCTCTAGATTTGTTCTAGTGCTTCGTGTGATTGAGCATTGGGGTAGCTCCCTTTCTCTCACATATACTACGGACATTCTTGTTTTGTATTGTGTTTGCTAGCGTGTGTGATCGAGCGCCAGAGTAACTACCCTTCTCTCACATGTTCGGTTACCACTCCTGTTCTGATAGCCAGTAGTGTGCTGTTTCTGTAAGCTTTTTGTCTTCGGCTGTTGATTTATTCCTGTGAGCTTCGTACCTCCAGATGTTGAGCAGTTCCTTGATCCCTGATGCCTTCCTTGGCACCATTCATGCATTGCACGACACATGTTTCATGCTTTATTTGATAACTGTATGATGATTTGCTCTTCGTATTGAAGTTTGATCTCGTTAGTTTTCCCTTGGGGCTGCTTTGGTCGTGTGTTGGCCACTGGAGGCCTTTTTTAGGTAGTCATATGGTCCGTGAGACGTGACAGCTGGTGCAGTCCCAGGTGTGAGTACTTAGTTACGTATATATGTATATGCTATATCGAGTCATTGACAGGGGATGCCCTGTGAAGTTGTTGTTTATTGACTTGATGGTTTTGGGATGCATGTATATATATTTGTGGAAGCTGGCGTTTTATGTTGTGGCTTTTGATTCTAAATCGTATTTTGAGTATGCCTACGTTGAATGATGCATTTTAAAGTCAGTCCAAAAGAAAATTTTTGGCCACTTTTTAAGCTTCTTATTGCGTGTTGCATCTTTGTTTATAAGAACTGGGTCTGAAATTAATAGATGCTCATACCCTGTTTTAGGGGTTGAATCAGAAATGAGTTCTGATGTCTTATGATCAAAGAGTTATTGTATAGAATTCAGATAATGGAATAAGCCTGAATAAGGGACATCGGTTGTCCTGAATTTCCTTACAAATGATTTATACATACTTTAGTATTTATCAATTCAGTATTTAAAAGAATATGTCAATTATTCTCCGCTTGGTATTTTAACCAAATTCGATATAACTTTTGGTGTTCAAGTTTTCAAAAACCAGAGTTATTGCAACTCAATCAGATCGTTCATTTTAATGTCATGTTATATGTGTTCTTAAAGAGTTTTGAAACCCAAGCGGTGTGATCTTTATTTATTTCCAACATCTGATCAATCATTCTAAAATTGTTGAGATGAACTGATAAGATCCTAGCAGTATATTTTGTTATCACCAAAACATAGCTAAAATTTTATTTTAACAATTTCTCCTTTTTCATGATGACAAAATTTAGAGCAATAGACTTTGAAAAAGAATAATATTTATGACGAACTCTATAAAATAAGTACACATTTCAGAATACAAGTATCTTCTCTATACAACCTAGCTCTTTACTTCTCTGAGAAACTTTGCTGAAAATTGTTCTGTTGAGCTTCTTCTTCTTTTAAATCTTCTTCCTTATGTACCCTTTTTTATCTCCTCTTACTCTATTCCTACCTTTTGACATCACTCCCTCATTTTACCTGCATGTTACCGAAACTGAGTTTACCGAATGGCTGCAACAGATTGATCTTGCCTCTACAAGGCATGTAACATAGTGGTCATCCGCCCAGAAATATGATATTTGAATATTTTCATATTGTTGGGAAAGCGGTGGCGGATCCGGATCCCGTCTCCCGGCGGCACAGCGGAAGTTTAAAATTAGCGCCGGGAAACGATTCAATACAATAAAACAAATCAACAAACCATTCATAGGGGGTTCTTTGATTGTTACCTTGCTGGCGTCTAGGCGCCTGGCTCCGACCAGTTTCACGAGGAAACCGGCACTTCACGGTAGGCGGCGGTAGATTATGTCTAATCAAGTCCACGACCGGATTTGATCTTCCTCCGATCAGCCTGCACTAGAAGGCTGATGGATTTTATCACGAACGGAATCACCTCATCGCACGGATCAGAACAAGTCCAATCGTGCGAAGATCAGACGACGGCGGGCGGCGGCGGGCGGGCGGGCTGGCGTGTGTGGGAGAGGAGGGGGCGGCTATGTGGTGCTAGGGTTTTGTTGTGATGCTTGTATATGTGCAACCCAAGGCTCAAGACTATGTATAGGTGTGATGGGCTTGAACCGGCCTATTGGACCTGGGGCGGGCCCAGTCCAACGTATGAACATTCGGTTCATCTGCATCACCGTGGTTTCATCATAATTTCGATCGACGATCAGATCGGACCGATCGACTCAGTTTCTGAAACTGAATATTATGATGTGAAAACAATTTTTCAGATTACTTAGTCCAAAATGACAGTTTTGGCCCTCAACAACGGGAAATCGCAATTTGACCCCTGTTGACTTTTAGGAAGTCGCACTCCCTAAAATTCTCCTCATATGCTCAACACATTAAGCTCAGTTTCCGTGCGGGAATCACGAATCCAGTACTTGTGTGACCCTCAATGGTTCAGGGATACAGCTAGCCGTGGGCCCGCAACCATTGCGGCTCCGAAATCACAATTTCGGACTTGCCCAACGGATCATGGTAAAGCGTCTAGCAACATCGCGCCATGATCCCCTAGGTATCACTGATAGTACCTGCAAGAACCAGTTGGTCGTGGTTAGCATACAGTACGGTCCTTTCAATCCATATATCCCGATCAGATCAACGACCATTGGTAAATCGAGAGTCGCTAGAGATCCGATAGCTATGCATACATCTTGGAGATCGAATAGTGACATCGCGAGTGTAACTAGGTAAACCCATTTACCTAAAAACACTTCTAGTACTCTGGCCAGAATTTGCACACTATTATCCCCTCAGATAGCATAGGTTTCGAGTCGTGATGACTAATCAGTACAACCAAGACCTCGGACTTATCCACTCGACAAATGGTAACCACTTGGAAAGTCCGAACGAGGGTAGTTCGATAGATCACCAGGTCACTATCTATCTGCATGCTCAGAACATCACAATGTTCCCTACCAATGAAACATGGTACTTCGCATCGCAGATACTAGTCTCAAGCTCGGGCGGCCTTATCCTCATTTTGACGGTCCAATCGACTAGAAACTAATTCAGAATACACAATGACTATTAGATGTGTTTCATGATAGCCGTCATACCCACTATCACATCTAACATACACTATGGTGCATTCTAGGTCTTTATCCAACACAATTGTTAACATTACATAAACATAATGAAGATAAAGAATGCCGTAAACAAATGCGAATATCATATATAAAGACTGTCATATACAAGAGTCTATAAACCCACACGCCACAAGTTGGCTAGTTGGGCATCTACTCTAACAATATTATCTTTAGAAAATGACTATTCTACACATAGATTTTGCTAACGAAATTCCCTAAGGACTCAACAGTATGTCGTAGTCATGTAATAGATTGATCATTGGAGGAAACAGATTCAACGAGTGATTTGTGATGGAATAGAATCAAAGAAGTATCAAGACAGGATCCAACATTGGGTCTTCTTCCAAAGTATGCTCAGAAGTAACTGGAGTTGCAATAGCCGCAATATCTGGAATCACTATAGAATCTATGTCTTTCTATATAGAAGAATCTCTTTGATCTTGTGGCTATGAAGATGAATTCGGTTGCTCCATTGGAGTCTTAGGAGAGTGATCTTGATGTTGAGCTGACTTAGCTATCTTCATACGCTATTCTTCCCATGCTGTCTCAGCCTATCGCTCCTCCAAACCTAGAGCCGATTCTCTACTCTAACAGTTTGTGTGAGACTGAACTTTCTGCTGTTCAGATGTTTATCGGGATAGGACCATCTGTGAGTCGATGTGCTTGGATTAGCCATCAAAATTGGTTAAGTGTTGAATCCAGCTGCGTGAAGATGTCAGGTGTTGCGTGGTGACATCTGTTCAGGTGTTGCATCAGTCGTGAGTAATTGCTTTCAGATGTTGCGTGCTATTGGAGGCGCTATGAAGCATTTGGAGCAGCAGCGTGTTTCCAGTAGCGAGTGTTGGTACGTCGTCGTTTGGATTAGTTGGAACGACAGCATTTCTTGTAGCGCTAGGACTCAGCTGTTGGGCTGTGCGTGTATCCAACTGCTGATTGAGGGATCAGCTGTTGGTTAGTCGATCAGCAGTAGGTAGTAGGTGACGTGTCCCTCTACGACGTCGTTTGTTTTAGTTGAGGGTGGTATCGACGTAAGGAATTAGCTGATGCGAGATTCAGCTGTGGGTTGAGATATCAGTTGCGATAGCTGAAGTTGTCGGTGGATCTGTTTTCTAGTTAGTCAGTTGTGACTATAAGTAGAGGACTTGGTCCTTGCATTCAATTATTGTTTCCCCGACACTTAGAAATATTTTCCGTGAACCTTATCTTGTCGTGATACCCTTGGTACTGTTCACAGTAACCTTCTTCGTTCGAATTGCCGTCGGTAGATAGCTCCGACGAGAGAGAGAGTGGTAGCGTTGGACTCCTCTTGCTAAGGCGTTTTGTCTCATACCCTTTTCGTAGGCAGCGGAGGAGCTGGAAGAGGATCGCAGAGACATCTCCCTTCTCTAGTTTGTGAGCATAAGCGTCGGATTTCGTATCCGATCCTAGCTTTTTGGGGTAAGTAAAGATTCCGCCTTTAAGCTTTGTTAGAGCTTTTAGTGGTGATAGAAAGGTAGAATTGGTGCTGGTGGAGTCGTAGCTCCCAGCTGTTGTGTTTCTGAATTGTAGTCCTTGAGCAGTTGTTTGTATTGGCTTAGCAGTTGGTGGATCTGTGTTGCTAGGACTGCCATTGTGGCAATCTGCATGTGCTAGGTATGATTCAGAAGTTAAGGTACGGATTGAGCTTTGTTACAGTTTTGGATTGAGCGTGGATTACGTGCCTTGCTGTGTATGCTCTTTGCTGTTATTATTGTGCGTGTGTTATAATATCAGCTGTTGCATTTGCATACACGCATATTCAGCTGTTGAGCTCTATTTTTGCTAGCTATGCCTTGTATTCGATTTGAGAGTACCAGGATGCTGGGCTTAAGGACGAGTGGGTAACTCCCGTATACCTTAAAGCTGGAGGAACGCGGGTAACTCCCGTCCCTCATCTCCCTGCTGGGACTGTTAGCCGCTATGGGCGGAGTGGGTAGCTCCCACACCTCATGAGTGGGCAACAACAGGTTGAGCTATTGTTGCATCTGGTGCAGTATACGTGAGACGAGTGGGTAGCTCCCATATACTCAGTATACATTCTGTGACTACTGTCTTCCAGATGATTTGCTCCAGCTGTTGAGTTGTTATCCAGCTGTCGAGTTGCTGCTTTGAGATCCTTGGGCATTCAGCTTTTGGTTGTACTTTGATCTCATGCATAGCATTTGCATGTTTATCTACTGCTTTCTGTTTGCTGTGTTGTTGCTCTCCGTACTGGGATTTGACCCCGAGGTCCCTCTGGGGCTGTGTGTTGTTTCCTACTGGTTGTACAGGTTTTCCAGGATTCACAGTTGTGCGTGGCTTTGATCCAGATAGTTGTGCCCCAGGTGGTGGATAGAGTATCCCAGTTAGCGTATAGCATATTATGTACTAGAGCTGTCAGCCGGGGAATGCCCTGTGCTTTAGTTTTAATTCAGCTGTAGCGTTGCCAGCTGTTGTATTGTTGCTAGTACTTGTAATTGTTGTATTGTGTATTTCGTCATGTAAACTGGGATTATTTTTAGTATTGTGCTATTTAAATTATCTGTTTTAAACCGTGAGGCCAAGCGAAAATTTAAGCCACTTTTTATTGCTTCCGCTATGTTTTTGCGTGGTTTAACTCTGAGTTGTGCACAAGGCCTGACAGTTTGAGCCTGTTGCTCCCTTTATTCTTGGAGCCTATTGCTCCTCAAAACTACCAAAAACAAAGGACTGAATCCCTTCTCTCATCTGTACATAGGCTCCCCAGCAAGCTTATCCTCAAAAGGGATGGAGGGTTCAGACAGTAGCACAGGTAGTCTAAGTTGCAGCCTAAGTTGCCTATACTATAAATGGACTTCAACAAGCTTAGCCTCCAACATCCGCAAGGTCATGAGGTCCTTGTTTCTTGGGCACTCTCTGTCAAAATTCTTCCACCTTTCCAACAAACACGACCTGTTCTCTTTAAATTTTAGCTAAACCAGTGGCCTTATGGTTAAAGGATAAGACATCATTTCAGTTTCAACCCACCTCAAAATATTTTCTTCCGAAGTGGCCATATCTACCCGAGCATTGAAGTTTTCCAGTCGTGGTTGTACACGCTGACTGTTTATTTCACTACAAGCTATAAGGCTTCTTGGACCTGATTCAGTTTGGCTTTCTCTAGGATGCCTTTCCCCTTATGATTTGGACTTATTTGGGAGAGGTTGTGAGTGACTCTGTTGATATCCTTAATGATTATACTCTTAGTAGGAGGGTCACTTTTAACTGATAAAGGCACAATCGATATTGGTTGCACCAGCTTAAGTAATTTCGACCTAGTTTACTGAACTGGTGCAAACACCTATTCCAAAGAGATCCTATCATCTGGATTAGGCAGGTCTGAATCAGATGATAGTAAGAACAACTTTCTTTGATGTAGTTTCACCCTTTCTTGCAGTCTTCTCCATTGCTCCACCAACAACCTTCTTCAATAAACCCATAGCAGTAGCTAACACCCCTATGGGTTTCTTATCACGTCACACATGTCAGCTGTGAATCCAAGGGATACTTCTTCCCCTACAGGAGCTCCAACACCTCCCTTGGAGCTACAGCACAAATATCACCACCAATTACTACTATTTTAGATTGACTTTGAATCCCTTCCTCACCAACAGCAATTGGAGGATAAGTGCTCTCTTTACCAACAACCATTTGCTGCTCAATTGCCTCAGTACTATCTCCAGCATGAAACACTGTCTGAGGCAGCTTCTTCTTCTTCTTAACTCCCTCTACTGCATTCCTTTTCCTCTTCTTCTTTTCTTCTTCTTCTTTTGTGCTCCTCTTCCTGTGACCAACTTCTCTTGTTCCCTAATAGATTCTTTACCTCCGAGAACTCGGTAACCATGATTAGGTTCTTGTACTTGTAGGTAGTCATAGTTTACATTCAATAACTTCAGGGGATGGAGATCGGTTGACTGCCCATGGTCGATGCCATCACACTTCTCCAACAACTGCTATAGCATTGGACAACAAATCCTTGAGATTTCTTAGCAAAGGTGTCCACCATAGCAGTAAAATTCCAAAAGTGCACTGGACCAATTGATTAGGACACCAATGATTATAACCACCTTCATCTCAAAACTCTAATTGGTCACCGCATTGAACGACCCCACCTTTGCGGTCATATATTTATCCACAATGTCATTCAATAGGCGATATTCCACCTTTATTTCCTTCTTCTTACTGGAGGGCTTGAATTGATCACCGAAAAATGAAAACCAGCTTCATGTTCTCCACCGAACCCTTCTCCATCTAAGAAAATATTGTAATACCCTCTGAAGGTAGTTGAAAGTGTCTTGAAACATCTATTGAGAGACAGTGACCTTCTATCCCTTCACGATGCTGACCTCATATGTCGGTGCGAAGAACTGAAAGAGAATCTTCCCACAGATCGACCCAAAAAATCAATGAACACATATAATTCCAGACGAATCTGGAGTTTCGACCATAGTCACCATCCTCTCATCCTGGAGAGAGAGGACAACATCGAAGTCAATCTGTAGATAATTGCTTCAGAAGGATTTTTAGGAAAGCATCAGATCGGTCCAGAGCTACGTAAGGCCGCGTGTGATATGATCAAATACAAATAGGGGAGCTGCAATATCTCTGGTTCTTGAAAGCATTGAGGATCGAGAATTATATCAGATCTTGTATAAAAACAAAGGCGGAAAACATCTTATATACTTCTCTAATTTTAAGATGTTGGCTTTAAATACATGCGAAGCATAGAGTCATGAATGTATGCTGAAAGATGTAAAGAACTCATCTGAAATTTGTTTATGGAAGTTCGGAGCTGAATATCCTACGTCTCCTCTTCTTCCAAACTCGAAGGCTCTACTAGAAAACTTTGATCTTGCAGCATCTGTACAGACCCAACTCAGTTGGGACTTACTCACTGCCCAAAACTGAGACTCCTAGACTCTTCTACACACCAGATCACAACTGCATCACTAAGAAATTGTTTAACGTCTCTGTTCAAAGACAACATACATGAAATTTAATGTCTTTGTGCGAAGACTCTATTTGTAGATTTTGGGGTTCACTCATCTTATCTATTCACCTCTCGACTCTCAAATATGTGAGTGAATTTGTGTGTGAGAAATATATAAATTACAGTGTATAAACTCTCAAATGTTTTCTCACATACTGGGAAGCACTTCTTCCACTACCGATAGAGTAAGCATTAGACATAGATTATTAAGCTCATTGCTGTTGATCGTCGACTGCTTCTTCTCGTCAAATATTCATCGTCTTCTTCGTCGTCTCAATTTTCTCGTACATCGACTTCACTCTCTCTTCTGCTCATTCCTTACTCTCGTCTCTATTTCTCTTTTGTTTGAATCTTCAGTTCAGCTCTTATTTATAGCCTCTATGTTGATGTTACCGTTGGATAGAAACTCCTAGCCAATGAAAAGCTTCTGTAAAGTTTCTGACTTTGTGTGGTTGTTGTCCTTTTATCGTACATAGGTAGGTGAGGCAATTTATTATTTTTATACTATCTCTGAACTGATGTATACATATTGAAGCAGATTAGTTACTATGTTAAGATTAAAATTTACTAAGTTTTGGTGATAACAAATAAAAGAACCCGGACCAAACAGAACAGAACAGATCAAGTCTTCTAATAAGAACAGATCACGTGAAAACAGCTTAGGACCAGAAATTATTTGGAAAAAGTATCTCAAATCAGAGCTCAGTATTCAGTTTAGAGAAGAATACATCTCAAGCGCAGTGCAGATCAGTTCACAAGCCTATATCAGATCATAGGCGTAATTCAGCTCAGAGCATAATGGATCAGATCAGAGTTTTTTAGCTTTCAGCTTAGAGAGTTGGCCATCATCTTAGAGCAAGTCATTCAGCTTAGAGCATCACAGATCAGATCAAGCTTAAGAAATAAGAACGGAACTTCGAAGAAGAGCAAACAACTTAGAGCAAGGTCAGCTCATAGTACAATTCAGATCTCGTATGATGGTCCCGTTACATGGGGTACCAGATCACAAAAGTGCTCTGATACCAATTGATAGGATCGAATTTCGGGGGTTTCCACGAGCTCTGCCACAACTCACGTAGGCCCTCACACATCCCAAACACCAAACCCGTAAGTTACGTGCATTTAAAAAAGTTTGAGAGTTGAAAACTAGCATGCAACTGCGAAACCAGATCGACATGAGGCTGGACCAATAGCTCTGCGAGCTGGTCCGGATTACCAGCAGCTCTACGAGCTGGTTTAACACAAAAGATCTGGTTCCTTAAATCTTGAGCTGCAATAGCTCAATTTTCTTGAATATTAATGCACCGAGATACATATTGAGTTATGAGTTAAAATCATACGGAAACAACTCAAAATGAACTCTTATATTCGAAAGCCTTTAAACAGTTTTAAACTTAGTAAATAAATACGAAAGGCGTGAATGTAAATGCAGTAAGCAGTAAAGAAATACGCTGTAATTTGTTTATGAAAGTTCGGAGTTGAATCTCCTACGTCTCCTTCTTCCGTAATCGGGAAGATTCCACTAAAAGAATTTGATTGCAGCGACCCTTCGCTACAACCCGCTCCTACGACCAACAGCCGCAAGAACACCTAGCAACAACCACCACACACTGATCCCGCAAGCTGTGTGTCTAACATCACTTCTTTTATGTCTCGGTGAGAAAGGCTACACACACTTATTTAACGTCTCAGTGCGAAAGACAACTAGACTTATTTAACGTCTCTGTCCAAAGATTACAATGGAGAGTTTTGATTTGATTCACTCATTTTTCTGTTTCGCTCAACTCTCGAATATATGAGTGAATCGTGTGTGAGATTACAGTGTATGCTCAATCTCTCAAAGATAAAATCTCACACATTGGGAAGTGCTCCTATCCGAGCTGGTTTTACCAATGTCTTCACAGATCTTGTGTTGTGTGTTCTTCTGTGTTTACATTTTGGTTTGCACAACACTTCACTCTTCTTGCGCTCTTCCTTTCTTTTTGTGCGCCTCACTCTCACTTTATATTCGTGCATTCCTTCCACTTGTGCTCTTTTCTTGTTATTTATAGCCTAACACGGAGTTTAATCCATTGGACAAAAAGCTTGTAGTCATTGAAAGTCTTCTGACATTTGTTGTACTTTGCGTCCTTTGTCTTTATGCAGGCTTTTCTTCACTTTAAGCATGTGAGAGCTGTACTTTGAGAAGACAATACAAGCAAGTCGACTTAAATACTGAAAAGCATTCTGTGTATAGTCTTGTATTCAAATCACTTTGCTTTTCTTTTATTCTTCTTCTGCTCTTGATCTCTGCTCTTTTCTCTGTTCTACTCTGTTCTGGTCGCTGAGCTGGTTTGACCTTAACCAGCTTGGCTCTGCTCTTGTTCATCGAGCTAGTTTGTCCTTAACCAGCTTGCCAGCCTTTCTTTGTTCTGGTTTGCAATGAGCTGGTCTTTGAGCTGGTTGCTTCTTCAGCCTTTTCAAATCTCTCTTCTTCTCATCACCAGCTTCTTTGTTCTTAACTAGAGCTAATCTTCATAATCTTCAAAGCTTAGAGTTCCTCT
>KQ991197.1:92685-102905 GCA_001598015.1 Dorcoceras hygrometricum | reverse complement strand
AGGTCTTTACTCAACACAATTGTAAATCATTACACACATAATGAAAGTAAAGAATGCCATATAAAAGAATACGAATATCATATATAAAGATCGTTTGTACAAGAGTCAACAAAACCCACACGCCACAAGTTGGCTAGTTGGGCATCTACTCTAACAGCCTTATCCTCATTTTGACGGCCCAATCGACTAGGAACATGTTCAGAATACACAGCGACTATTAGACGTGTTTCATGATAGCCGTCATACCCACTATCACATCTAACATACGCTTTAGTGCATTCTAGGTCTTTACTCAACACAATTGTAAATAATTACACACATAATGAAAGTAAAGAATGCCATATAAGAAAATGCGAATATCATATATAAAGATCGTTTGTACAAGAGTCAATAAAACCCACACGCCACAAGTTGGCTAGTTGGGCATCTACTCTAACACATTACACACATAATGAAAGTAAAGAACGCCATAGAAGTAAATGCGAATATCATATATAAAGACTGTTTGTACAAGAGTCTATAAAAACCCACACGCCACAAGTTGGCTAGTTGGGCATCTACTCTAACAATCTCCCACTTGCCCTAAAGCCAACTACTCATCAGACGCAGTCCCATTGTTTCGCGATGTTTTTCAAACAACGGTCCAGACAAGGGCTTCGTAAGTGTTTATATTAACCCTACCTTCCATCAACAATGGGTGTACGTCGATGCTACCCGTATACATGGCCCGACTCATATTATTGAGGGGGTCATGTATGTGCGTCATATAGATCTCTTCCTTAATTTTTCCATTAAGGAACGCAGTTTTCACATCCATTTGCCATATCTCATAGTCGTACCATGCGGCTATGGCTAACAATATTCTAATTGACTTGAACATTGCGACGGGCGAGAAGGTTTCATCATAGTCAACACCTTGCCTTTGAGTGTAACCTTTCGCGACCAGTCGCGCCTTGTAGGTCATTACCTTACCATCAGGCCCAAGTTTCCTCTTGTATACCCATTTGCACCCAATAGGAACAATTTCTTCGGGAGGGTTAACAAGAGTCCAAACTTGGTTAGCATGCATTGAGTCAAACTCAGACTGCATTTTTTCAAACCACAAAGTAGAATCAGCATCGGAAATTGCCTCCTTGAAAGTTCTTGGATCAGATCCAACAACTTGATCACCTTGATCATCTTCAAGGAGAAAACCATATCTCTCAGGAGCTCTAGGAATCCTTTCGGATCTCCTAGGTGCGACCATATCTGGTACTGGCTCAGTAGGTGCGGGAGATTCACTTGGTACTTCAGTTGGTTCTCGAACCTTTTCGAGTTCTACTATTTTTCCCTTTCTATCAAGTAGAAATTCCCTTTCCATAAATGTGGCATTCCTAGAGACAAACACTTTTGTCTCGCTGGGATAGTAGAAATAGTATCCAATGGAATTCTTTGGATACCCAATGAAGTAGCATAAGATGGATCTCGTATCCAACTTATCTCCCACTGTTTGCTTCACATAAGCAGGACATCCCCAAATCCTCATAAATGAGTACTTGGGTGGTTTGCACATCCATATCTCATACGGAGTCTTATCCACTGCCTTGGTTTGTACATTGTTCAACAACATTACCGCCGTTTCGAGCGCATAGCCCCAAAACGAGGTAGGAAGCTCAGTGAAACTCATCATAGATCGAACCATGTCCAACAAGGTCCGATTACGACGCTCCGCTACACCATTGAGCTGTGGTGTGGCCGGGGGGGTCCACTGTGAGAGAATCCCATTCTCCCTCAGATAGTCTTGAAACTCAATACTTAAGTATTCACCACCTCGATCTGATCGAAGTGCCTTAATACTTTTGCCTAACTGATTTTCTACTTCAGCCTTGAATTCCTTGAACCTTTCAAAGGATTCAGACTTGTACTTCATCAAGTACAAGTACCCGTACCTAGAGTAATCATCGGTAAAGGTGATGAAGTATGTGTGTCCGTATTTAGTACCAATACTAAACGGACCGCACACATCAGTATGGATCAAATCCAATAGGCCTTGGGCACGTTCACCCTTGCCCTTGAAGGGTTGCTTGGTCATTTTTCCTTTCAGACATGATTCACAAGTTGGTAGGGAGTTGATGTCTGACAGATAAAACAAGTCACTCCTAACTAGCTTGTTCATCCTACTTAGGGAAATGTGACCTAGCCTAGCGTGCCAAAGTTGTGCCGGGTTCAAGTTATCATGTTTCCGTTTAATCGTTGTTGTGTGTGTTTCGACATCGCGTGTGTTTCGACATCGCGAGTTGGAACGTCTTTTAATCTTAAGGTGTATAAATCGTTTTCGCGTTCCCCAATTCCAATTAAACATTCATTCTTGTAAATATTGCAAATCGAATTAGCAAACATACAAGAATATCCATCTCTATCAAGCATATGAATAGAAATAATGTTTTTAATTAATTCAGGAACAAATAAAAAAACGTCTCGTAACAACAACTTAAAATTCGAAGACAGAAATAAAACAATATCCCCTATAGCTACTGCAGCAACCCTTGCTCCATTGCCAAGACTCAAGTGGGTCTCACCCTCTCTAAGACGTCGACTTCTTGTCATCACCTACAAATCATTGCAGATATGAGATCCACATCCGGTATCAAGTACCCAAGAAGTTGAATTAAGAGACATATTTATTTCAATATAGAACATACCTTTCGCAGTTCGCAACTGCGCGAGGTACTCCTTGCAGTTCCTCCTCCAATGCCCAGCCTTGTGGCAGTGGTGGCAAACATCCTCGCTCTTGTTTGGCTTAGAAGCCTTTGCCTTTGGCTTCTTGGAGGACTTTTCCTCCTTCGCAGGAGCAGAACGCTTCTTGCTCTTGCGTCTGGGCCCGAGGCATACTTTGTCTTCTCAAAGCGCCGTTGCATTTCATTGGACATCGATGCCATCACATAGCATCGAGCTTTAACCTCGTCGTCACGCCATTGGTTAAGCGTAATCAGCTCCTCAGGGCTGATATCAGCAGGGGTTTCCTCCGGAGCACTTTTCTATCGTATAGAGAAGCTTCTCCGAAGCCAGTACAAGATTAAGGTTGATGAGCCAGTCTTGGTAGTTCAGACCGGTGAACTTGTTGCTATCCAGTATAGCAGCGAGCGGGTTTTTCATCGAAACCATTTTATATGCAGTAATATTGAGAGGAAATCGGACATACATTACTAACTATATAATAATAATCGCTAAGACATAAAACATGGTCATTTAGTTTTATGAATTACCCTCCCACTATTTTAACGATTTCACCACCCTCTAATGAAATCGAGAAAATAGGTTTCTTTAGTGGGTACACGGAGCCCAATCAAGCGATCATGGACCCGAATAATATCAGCCATCCATGACCCCCAAAAGGTAGTTTCCGATTGCAACCGGTGCAACCTCCATGTATTTACCTCACGTCCAGTAAGGGCGCAATAATATGACGCCGTTTACTGTCACGTGTCAAGATTGATCCATCAATGTTGAGTCGTGAAGGACGGTCCCCTTAACGTCCCCAATAATATGAGCAAACGTTAAAGGGAGTTCCAACCGACTCACAACAGTTGTCAATGACGTGGACAGCTTTCCGGCATACATGACCCTCTCAATAATATGAGCCGGGCCATGTATACGGGTAGCATCGACGTACACCCATTGTTGATGGAAGGTGGGGTTAATTTAAACAATTTTAAATACCCTTTTGTTTATCGAATAAACATTTTATCTTGATATAAGTTTTAAATCAAATTTAAAATGATAACTGTTATTGATTTTTCGTATTGATCGTCTCCCGGCTGTTTATTCTTTGTTCTTCCGCTGCCTCGCCGGGGGGCGGATCCGGATCCCCAACAAGACGCTTATCATGTAGAGTCTCAATGACGTTTCAAGTCGTGAGGACTAATCAGTACAACCAAGACCTCGGACTTATCCACTCGACAAATGGTAACCACTTGGAAAGTCCGAACGAGGGTAGTTCGATAGATCACCAGGTCACTATCTATCCGCATGCTCAGAACATCACAATGTTCCCTACCAATGAAACATGGTACTTTGCATCGCAGATACTAGTCTCGAACTCGGGCGGCCTTATCCTCATTTTGACGGCCCAATCGACTAGGAACAGGTTCAGAATACACAGTGACTATTAGATGTGTTTCATGATAGCTGTCATACCCACTATCACATCTAACATACACTTAAGTGCATTCTAGGTCTTTACTCAAAGCAATTATAAATCATTACACACATAATGAAAGTAAAGAAAGCCATATAAGTAAATGCGAATATCATATATAAAGACTGTTTGTACAAGAGTCTATAAAACCCACACGCCACAAGTTGGCTAGTTTGGCATCTACTCTAACACGTCTCACTTTGACTCGTTTGCCGACTCACTTGGGGTCATCAGGCGGCGGGATTGGGTGAGACCCCGATGCATGTAGGAGTCGATGCATCGTTGTCGAGGATTCACCGCTCGCAGACATGCATGGATTTGCTATGCTACCTGAGGGGATAATAGTGTATAAATCTCTGGCCAGAGTACTAGAAGTGTTTTAGGTAAATGGGTTTACCTAGTTACACTCGCGATGTCACTATTCGATCTCCAAGATGTATGCATAGCTATCGGATCTATAGCGACTCTCGATTTACCAATGGTCGTTGATCTGATCGGGATATATGGATTGAAAGGACCGTACTGTACGCTAACCACGACCAACTGGTTCTTGCAGGCACTATCAGTGATACCTAGGGGATCATGGGGTGATGTTGCTAGACGCTCTTACCATGATCCGTTGGGCAAGTCCGGGATTGTGATTCTTGAGCCACAATGGTTGTGGGCCCACGGCTAGCTGTATCCCTGAACCATTGAGGGTCACACAAGTACTGGATTCGAGATTCCCGCACGGATACTCAGCTCAATGTGTTGAGCATGAGAAGAGGATTTTGGGGAGTGCGACTTCCTAAAAGTCAACAGGGGTCAAATCGTGATTTCCTGCTGTTGAGGGGAAAAACGGTCATTTTGCACTGGGGTTCTGAAAAATGT
This sequence comes from Dorcoceras hygrometricum, assembly GCA_001598015.1. NCBI lineage: Eukaryota > Viridiplantae > Streptophyta > Magnoliopsida > Lamiales > Gesneriaceae > Dorcoceras > Dorcoceras hygrometricum. The sequence continues at coordinate 97,858 of KQ991197.1, read as the reverse complement.
TTTTTCAGATCATAATGTTTAGTTTTGGAAACTGAGTCGATCCGTCTGATCTGATCGGCGATCGAAGTTACGATGAATTCTCGGTGATGGGGATGAACCGAATGTTCATCCGGATCCAAACCCATCACCAAGTCTACTTAATGTAGACTTAAACTAATTAACTCATAACTAAGACACAAAAACCCTAACCCTAAGCTCTTGTAGCCGCTTCCCCTTCCCTCATCTAAAAGCCGCCGCCGCCACCCTTGTGCGCCGCCGCCGCCTCCGCCACGTGCCGCCGGAATTTGTTCCGGCCAACTTGACGAGGAGAATCCGTCCGCGCCGATCTCGTCAGGCCTTCTAGTGCAGGCTGACGACGGAGTCTCGTATCCGGTCGTGGACCTGATTGGCGTTATCTACCGCAGTCTACCGTGAAGTGCCGGTTTCCTTGCGAAACTGGTCGGAGCCAGGCACGAGTTGCCAGCAAGGTATTCTACAAAACACCCTATGAATGTCATAGATTGATTGTTTATTTGAAACTGTATTGATCGTCTCCCGGAAAATTTTTATTCTTCCGCTGCCTCGCTGGGAGGCGTGATCCGGATCTGCCGTGGTTCTCCAACAGTGGTATCAGAGCCAAGGTTTTCGGATCTGATCAATACAGTATTGCCATATTGTATCTAACCTCAAATTTCAGATCAAAAATTCGATTGGGTCACGGCCGCACCACCGCCGCTTGCGGCGGCGCCCCTCCTCGCGCATCACATGCGCGCCCTACGCACAATGTTGGTCCGATATTTGTAATTAACAAAAAGATCAGCAGGCGCTGTTTTGACAACCATTTAAACTTGTGCGCGCTGCCGATACACACTTGAGCTGCAATAGCTCGTTGTTCTTGAACATATACAATACAAAGAGCACCGGAAAAAGATCTGGTATGATTTAAAAATCATGCGGAAAATACCAGAACTGAATCCTAATATTTTAAAACAACTCAAACAGATTTATGTATAACATAAATCTGTTTAAGACTCGTGCTTGTGTGCTGCTGAAATGTTATGCTAAGATGCTGAACTTTAAACGTGTATGCGTGCTAAGTAAATAGACTGCTGAATGAATAACAGAGCACGATACAGACACAGCATATTTGTTTATGGAAGTTCGGATATCAACATCCTACATCTCCCCTTCTTCCACCTCGGAAGGATCCACTTCTTCTCAAATGCACATCAGCCGCAACTGTGTGACTAACTACATACACAAGAGTTTAACGTCTTCATGCTTGGACGGTAACTGTGAACATATTTCGAGATTCATTCACAAACATATGTGAATGAATCCGGGTGTGTGAGATTGATACAATGAACGCTCAACTCTCTGTTTTTCTCACACACGAGGGAAATGCTCTAACAAGCTAATTCTAGCTACACTGTCAACTGCAATGAAACTCTCTCTCGAATGATTAGTTGACAGCTTCACTTCAGATTATTTTCCCTCTGTTGGTGCACTGTGTAATCAATGAATATTTCCCACAGTATGTAGATGCACCAACTGAACGAACGCATAGCGTCTCGTTCACTCTGAACTGCAGGACACACCCTTCAAATGAGCGTCGCTTCTAATATATAGCCTCTGTAAAATATCTTCCCGTTGGAAAGCTTCCAAAACTACTCAGCGCTCCAGAAGGCTGTCTTGTCTTCTTTCCTCTTTAATGCAACGCTCCTCTGTAAAGTAAAAGTACTTGCGTCCTTTACTTTTGCAGGCTTCTGTCGCTTTCTTCATTTTGAATTTAGCTCAGCAGTTGACAAATATCTTTGAGTAAGTTGTCAACTGCTTCGCTGCTGAAACTTCACTGCGACTGAATCTTGCGACTGGATTACTTAACGACTGGAAGCGTAGCAACAGCTGACACAAATGAGCTCTCGACTGGATTGATTTTAATTATAAAATATGATTTTATAATGAAATATGATTTTGTTGATTAAAATTTGATTTTATCGACAAAATACGATTTCATTATAAAATGCGATTTTATGATTAAAATATGATTTTGCGATAAATAATAGGATTATTTAATTTATGCATATTAATTAGATTATCTGCATGATTGGGATGATCGAGAGCCGTGCCCAATTTGTTAGGTGTATGCGATAGGTTTTTGTGATTCGGTTTGTAAATATTTTGATTATCATTTAAATTGGGCCTGTTTGTGGCCCGTTCCCACCCCTTGATAAATGTATCCCTTGTATGTCATGGTATATTTAAATGTAAATTACTAGATTTAGTAGGAGGACATCCGAAGACGGTGGACAATGACGATCAAGATATTGAAGACCGAAGATATGTAAAACCGGAAGCTTTGTAATAGGATTGCATTGCATATTGCATTAACCCTAGGATTGGACCCAGGTCCGTGACTGGCAACCACGGACCGCATAGCTCTCGCGATCGATCATCCCAATGTTTCTTTATATATGTTGATATATAGTTTAATTGAATCCGCATGTTGCATGTTTTAAATTTGATTTAAAATAAATGCATGAGACCAAAGTTTTTCAAAATTAAAATCCCTCGTTTTAAATGTGATTTAAAACTTATATCAAGATAAAATGTTTATTCGATAAACTAAAGTGTATTTAAAATTGTTTAAATTTCCCTACCTTCCATCAACAATGGGTGTACGTCGATGCTACCCGTATACATGGCCCGACTCATATTATTGAGGGGATCATGTATGCCGGAAAGCTGTCCACGCCATTGACAACTGTTGTGAGTCGGTGGGAACTCCCTTTAACGTTGGCTCATATTATTGGGGACGTTAAGGGGACCGTCCTGCACGACTCAACATTGATGGGTCATCTTGACACGTGATAGTAAACGGCGTCATATTATTGGGCCCTTACTGGACGTGAGGTAAATACATGGAGGTTGCACCGGTTGCAATCGGAAACTACCTTTTGGCGGTCATGGATGGCTGATATTATTCGGGTCCATGATCGTTTGATTGGGCTCCGTGTACCCACTAAATAAACCTGTTTTCTCGATTTCATTAGAGGGTGGTGAAATCGTTAAAATAGTGGGAGGATAATTCATAAAACTTAACGACCATGTTTTATGTCTTAGCGATTATTTTTATATAGTTAGTGATGCATGTCTGTTTTCCTTTTCAGTATTACTGCTTATAAAATGGTTTCGATGAAAAATCCACTTGCTGCTATACTGGATAGCAACAGGTTCACTGGTCTGAACTACCAAGACTGGCTCCGCAATCTCAATCTTGTATTGGCTTCGGAGAAACTTCTTTATGCGATAGAGAAGAGTCCTCCGAAGGAAGCGCCTGTCGATATCAGCCCTGAGGAGCTGGTAACGCTTAAACAAAGGTGGGACGACGAGGTTAAAGCTCGGTGCTATGTGATGGCATCCATGTCCAATGAAATGCAATGGCGTTTTGAGAAGACGAAGTATGCTGCTGACATACTTTTTCATCTCAAAGAGCTGTACGGGGAGAACTCTCGACATGAGAGGTTCACGGCTGTCAAGGAGCTTATGACAAGCCGCATGCACGATGGGACTTCGGTCCGTGAGCATGGGGTTCGCATGATTGGGCTCGTTGAAAAGCTGTCGGGCCTTGATATCGCACTTCCACACGAGCTGTCGGTGGATGTACTTATCCTCTTGCTACCCGCTGCATTTGAACCCTTTGTGGTCAACTTCAACATGAACAAGCTGGCAGCCACCCTTGAAGAGGTGGTTAACATGCTTGTAGTGTTTGAAGGGACCATAAAGAAGGAAAAACCCGTCCTCCTCATGGGCTCTTCTTCCTCTGCGAAGAAGGGGCCCAGACGCAAGAGCAAGAAGCGTTCTGCTCCTGAAAAGGAGGAAAAGTCCGCCAAGAAGCCAAAGGCAAAGGCTTCAAAACCAAACAAGTCTGAGGATGTTTGCCACCACTGCCACAAAATCCTGGGCATTGGAGGAGGAACTGCAAGGAGTACCTCGAGCAGTTGCGAACTGCAAAAGGTATGTTCTATATTGAAATAAATATGTCTCTTAATTCGACTTCTTGGGTACTTGATACCGGATGTGGATCTCATATCTGCAATGATTTGTCACTGTGTATTCTGAACATGTTCTTAGTCGATTGGGCCGTCAAAATGAGTATAAGGCCGCCCGAGCTCGAGACTAGTATCTGCGATGCGAAGTACCATGTTTCATTGGTAGGGGACATTGTGATGTTCTGAGCATGATATAGATAGTGACCTGGTGATCTATCGAACTACCCTCGTTCGGACTTTCCAAGTGGTTACCATTTGTCGAGTGGATAAGTCCGAGGTCTTGGTTGTACTGATTAGTTCTCACGACTCGAAACGTCATTGAGACTCTACATGATAGGCGTCTCACTTTGACTCGTTTGCCGACTTACTTGGGGTCATCAGGCGGCGGGATTGGGTGAGACCCCGATGCATGTAGGAGTCGATGCATCGTTGTTGAGGATTCACCGCTCGCAGACATGCGTGGATATCCTATGCTATCTGAGGGGATAATAGTGTATAAATATCAGGCCAGTGTACTAGAAGTGTTTTAGGTAAATGGGTTTACCTAGTTACACTCATGATGTCACTATTCGATCTCCAAGATGTATGCATAGCTATCTAGCGACTCTCGATTTACCAATGGTCGTTGATCTGATCGGGATATATGGATTGAAAGAACCGTACTGTACGCTAACCACGACCAACTGGTTCTTGCAGGCACTATCAGTGATACCTAGGGGATCATGGGGCGATGTTGTTAGACGCTCTTACCATGATCCGTTGGGCAAGTCCGGGATTGTAATTCCGGAGCCACAATGGTTGTGGGCCCACGGCTAGCTGTATCCCTGAACCATTGAGGGTCACACTAGTACTGGATTCGAGATTCCCGCACGGATACTCAGCTCAATGTGTTGAGCATGAGAAGAGGATTTTGCGGAGTGCGACTTCCTAAAAGTCAACAGGGGTCAAATCGTGATTTCCCGCTGTTGAGGGGCAAAACGGTCATTTTGCACTGGGGTTCTGAAAAATGGTTTTTCAGATCATAATGTTCAGTTTTGGAAACTGAGTCAATCGGTCCGATCTGATCGGCGATCGGAGTTGTAACGAAGTCGCAGTGATGGATATCGTCATTTGGACCCGGGCCCGTTGGGCCGGTCCAAGTT
>KQ991197.1:27914-51256 GCA_001598015.1 Dorcoceras hygrometricum | reverse complement strand
TTGGAGTCTTTGGTTGTTGTCCAGCATTCCATGCATAGCATCTACATTTTATTCTTGCTGTTAATTGCTGTTTTATAGTTGCTCTCCGTACTGGGGTTTGACCCCATGTCCCTCCGGGGCTTGGTTTGTTTCTTGTTGTGTTGTTTTCAGGAAACCCAGGTTCTACAGCTGGTCGTGGGTTTAACCCAGCTGGTGGTGCCCCGGGAGGTGGCTAGTGTGTCCCAGTAGCATATAGCATATATATATATATGTATCAGTTAGCCAGGGGGATGCCCTGCGCTTTGTTGTTGTACCCGTAGGGGATATGGTACATGTATGGATTATGTATGCTTTGTCATTGCTTGTTTTATGATTTGTGAACTTATTTTAAGTATTGTTGTATTTTAAATTATATGTTTAAAACCGTCGGGCCTAAAAGCGAAAATTTTACCCACTTTTTGATAGCTTCCGCATGTGTTTATCTGTTGTGAGCACGAGGCCTGACAGTTCCAGGGAGTCCCTGCCGTGAATTTGGTAGCGGGAGGAAGCTGACTTGCTTCGGTTGTTTGTACCGTGCCTTTGTGAGAATCTGTTGAGGTAGAATTCAGATGTTGAAGGTACGATTGAGCGTGATTTAACAGCTTCGAGCATAACTTACGAATATCTGAGTCTTGTGTCTGACTTATGTGAATCTGTGAATTATGTGAACTGCCTGAATTACTGATTTGTATGTGCTTTTTACATATGTTATGCATGTAGAAATCAGATATGAATTTCTTGGCATTCATGCATACATCTTGATCCAGATTGATTGATTGATGACCCGAGTTTAGAGCCACGTTGTGACTGGCCAACTGATGTGTTGTTCCTGAATAGTCCAACGCTATCATCGGAGTGGTGACTGCCAGATTCGAGCGTCTACTACCGAGATGTGATGGGCTGACGGGCCCTGAATATCAAGGACCGATGATTTTTACCGGCTGACTTGCTGTGCGTGGTATAGAGGCTCGACAGATTTGATTGCCAGTTTATTTACTGGTCTTGATATCCGATTTCTCTTGACAGCCTCATGCATCTCATGACTTTAGATACTGCATGTTTATGAGTTTCTGTTTATTTAGAGCTCTTCGTACTGAGGCTTGACCTCGTATTTGTCTTCCTGCTTTGTGTTGTTTGGGTCTGTGTTACCAATTTGCAGGATCTTCAGGTAACCAAGCTGGACAGAGTGGAGGTTCAGCTGGTCGATCCCCGTTTCCTTGAGTCCCAGTTTATTTATGATATGTATTGAACCGGGGGATGCCCTGTGTTTTATTGTATTTGGGGATCTGTATTTTGAATTGAATATTGTTGTTACCGGTTTGTTGGAGTTTGAGTTAACTCTTATTTTGATTATGAATATTTTGAATGTATGTATTGAGTTCAGGCCCATTTGATTTTGAAAAATTTTGAAGCCCGATTTTACGCTTCCGTGATTATGTGCTTAATTGTGCTATTATCTTGAGTAATTAGCACGGGGCCTGACATTTTTGGTATCAGAGCTTAAACTGGTATAAGCTCGATTTCTTTTGATCACACACGAGTCTAGGCACAGAGTTTTGATTTGATTTTGATTTGGCTCTGTGACTTATGTGATCCTTTATCTGTCTATGTGATATATCTATCTGCTGTGAGATCTTACCTCTGGAATTGTTAAGATGCCGCCGAGAAGAGGAAGAGGTAGGACGACTAGACGTACTGTGGAGGAGTCCAGGGCGGGTAGTGATGATGACGTTCATCAGGTTGAGGATGTTACTAGACAAATAGGCGAGATGGAGTTGGTCTTAGCTAGGTTTCAGCGGACGAACCCTCCGAAGTTTTCTGCAGCAGAGGGTGGTGCGATGGCTGAGGCTTGGTTAGCTCAGATGGAGGAGTTGTTTGATACTCTGGAGTATGCTCCCGAGAAGAGACTGAAGCTGGCGGTGTTGCATTAGATGCCACCTAGAAGAGGAAGAGGTAGGACGACTAGACGTACTGTGGAGGAGTCCAGGGCGGGTAGTGATGATGACGTTCATCAGGTTGAGGATGTTACTAGACAAATAGGCGAGATGGAGTTGGTCTTAGCTAGGTTTCAGCGGACGAACCCTCCGAAGTTTTCTGCAGCAGAGGGTGGTGCGATGGCTGAGGCTTGGTTAGCTCAGATGGAGGAGTTGTTTGATACTCTGGAGTATGCTCCCGAGAAGAGACTGAAGCTGGCGGTGTTGCAGCTGAGAGACAATGCACAATGCTGGTGGAGAGGTAATTCTCGTATCCTTCGTGATAGTGGGGCTGTGATCACCTGGGAGAGCTTCTGTGAGGATTTTAGACAGGAGTATACCCCGGATTCTTTTTATAACAGCCGAGAGTGGGAGTTCGATAATCTGAGGCAGGGCAGCATGCGAGTGGCTGCGTATGCTCGACAGTTTTCCGCGCTTTTGGTCTATGTGACACATGTAGCCAACCAAGAGAGAATGAAGAGGAACAAATTTCTGAAGGGCTTGAGGCCTGATCTGTACCGGATGGTTTTGTCTGGGTCACCTGCGACCTATATTGATGCAGTGAACCGAGCGGTGGATATTGAGGTGAGTTTGATGGAGGTTGAGGCTCCGATTCAGCCGACTACTGGACGCACCTATCAGCCTGTTCAGGATGCGTCGCAATCTTTCTATTCTCCTCAGGGGTTGCAGCAGCAGCAGCAGTCGAATCGCCAAAGGTTTCGACCTAGAGGGTAACAGTTTAAGAAGAAGGAGGATTCGAGTTTCTCTGGTTCTGCGAGTTCTGGTTCTGGCAGCGGTTCTAGTGGCATGTGTGTGGACAGTGCGGAGGAAGGCATCTGACTTTGCATTGTCGAGGATTTCAGGGGTCCTGCCGTAACTGCGGACATCCAGGACACTTTGTGAGAGTGTGTCCTTTGTTGAGGGGTCAGACTTCGATTCCTTCACAGCAGGGTTCGACTGGTGGTTCTTCTCAGAGACCGCAGTTTCCTGCCCCTACCCAGCGATCTGGATTCCAACCCCGTGAGCCTTCTAGATTTGGAGCACCTTCGAGACCTCCGTTCCAGATTCCGCAGCAGGCTCAGGCGAATGCTTTGACGAGAGAACAAGTTGAGGAGGCGCCTGGTATGATGATCGCAGGTACAATCTCTATTTTTGATTATCCTGCGAGAGTTCTATTTGACACTGGTGCATCACACTCTTTTATTTCTGAGATGTTTGTTTGTGACAGCAGGCTCAGGCGAATGCTTTGACGAGAGAACAAGTTGAGGAGGCGCCTGGTATGATGATCGCAGGTACAATCTCTATTTTTGATTATCCTGCGAGAGTTCTATTTGACACTGGTGCATCACACTCTTTTATTTCTGAGATGTTTGTTTGTGAGTATGGATTGAGTTCTTCCCCATTGTGTGACGTTGTTTCCGTGTCTACCCCTGCTGGTGTGAATCTGTGGTCTCGTGAAGTGGTGTTTGATTGTGTGCTTAGATTTGATGAGCATGTTTTGGTTTCCAATCTGATTGTTTTGGGAATGAGAGATTTTGATTGCATCTTGGGGATGGGCGTGTTGTCAGTTACAAGGCTACTGTTGACTGTTTTCATGGTGTGGTGATTTCACCCTGATTCGGGTGAGAAGTGGGAGTTCTATGGTGCTGATTCGAGCTCGAAGATTCCACTGGTGTCCGCCATGGAGATGTTTAGCCTGCTATCGTTGGATAACGCGGGATTTATGATTTATGCGCTGGACGTTTCCCAAGAGCAGCTATTGGAGTTGAGCAATATTCCGATCGTACGTGAGTTTCCCGACGTGTTTCCAGATTAGATTCCTGGATTCCCTCCAAGACGTGAGATCGATTTCAGCATTGAGTTGGTGCCCGGTACTGCCATGATTTCTAGAGCTCCGTATCGGTTGGCGCCCGCAGATTTGAAAGAGCTGAAGGATCAGTTGAGGGATCTCTTGGAGAAAGGCTTCATCAGACCGAGTATGTCGCCTTGGGGAGCTCCGATTCTTTTTGTGAAGAAGAAGGATGGGTCTATGAGGATGTGCGTGGATTTCCGACAGTTGAATAAGGCGACGGTGAAGAACAAGTATACTTTGCCGAGGATTGATGACTTGTTCGATCAGTTGCAGGGATCGGTTGTTTACTCAAAGATTGATTTGCACTCTGGTTATCACCAGTTGAGGATTAGAGACGCTGACGTGGCGAAGACAGCTTTCTGGACTCGATATGGGAATTATGAGTTTTTGGTCATGCCGTTTGGGTTGACGAATGCCCCAGCTGTTTTCATGGATTTGATGAATCGTGTCTTTAGTGAGTATATCGATCGGTTCGTGATCTTCTTCATAGATGAAATCCTAGTGTATTCGAGGAGCTTGAGAGATCACAAGGAGCATCTGAAACTGGTGTTGCAGAGATTGAGGGACTCGAAATTGTACGCCAAGTTCAGCAAGTGTGAATTTTGGCTTGATCGGATTATCTTTTTGGGTCATGTGATTTCGGCGCAAGGAATTTAGGTGGATTCGAGTTAGGTCTAAGCAGTTATTAACTGGGAGAGACCTAGGAATGTTTCCGAGATCCGCAGCTTTTTGGGATTGGCTGGATATTACAGGCGTTTTATCGAGAAGTTCTCTTCGATAGCCAAGCCTTTGACTCAGTTGACTCAGAAGGATAATAAGTTTGTTTGGACTGACGAGTGAGAGTTCTTGTTTTCAGACGTTGAAGGAGAAGTTGACTACTGCTCCTTTTTTGCCTCTACCGTCTGGATCCGGAGGATTTGTGGTGTGCTCCGATGCTTCTCTCAATGGTTTGGGATGTGTGCTGATGCAGAACGGATACGTGATTTCTTATGCGTCTCGACAGTTGAAGCCTCACGAGAAGAGGTACCCAGTTCATGATTTGGAGTTGGCTGAGATAGTGTTTGCCTTGAAGATTTGGCGACATTATCTGTATGGTGAAGAATTTGTGGTGTACACCGACCACAAGTACCTGAAATATATCTTCACGCAGTCTGATCTGAATATGAGGCAACGACGATGGATGGAATTGCTCAAGGACTTTAACTATGAGATTCAGTATCAGCCTGGGCGGATGAACTCAGTAGAAGATGCTTTGAGTAGGAAGACCCAGCCTGCGATGCTTTCGTCTTTGAGTGTCTCTAAAGTCTATGAGCAGTTAAGTACTTCTGGTTGGCGATTCCATCCGGGTGATCAGTACTTTATGGTTTCTTCGATTCAAGTAGAACCACAGATTGTGAGTGACATCAAGGAGGTGCAGAGGACTGATCCTTATATTCATGAGTTGAAGATTAAATCCCGAAGTGGTCAGTCTGATGATTTCTCTGTTTCTTAGGATGGATGTCTGAGATTTCGAGGATGATTGGTGGTTCCGAACTTCATCGATTTGAAAGAGACCATTATGAATGAAGCGCATTGTAGTCAGTACATTGTGCATCCGGGCGAGAGAAAGATGTACCATGCCTTGAAATCTCACTACTGGTGGGAAGGCATGAAGAGTGACATCTCTTGTTTTGTTGCTAGATGTTTGAATTGCCAGCAGGTCAAGGCTGAGAGAATGAGACCTGGTGGATTGCTACAGAGTTTGGAGGTGCCCCATTGGAATTGGGAGCACATCGCCATGGATTTTGTGACTCATCTACCTCGGTCGAGTAGGGGATGTGATGCGATTTGGGTGGTGATTGATAGACTTTCGAAGTCAGACCATTTCATTCCCTATGACGTGAGGTGTTCAATGAAGAAAATGGCGAAACTGTATATCGACCATTTGTTTAGATTGCATGGAGTGCCTGTTTCGATAGTGTCCGATAAAGATCCAAGATTCACTTCCCGATTTTGGAAGAGCTTGCAGGCAGCGATGGGTTCGAGATTGGCTATGAGTACAGCCTATCACCCACAGACAGATGGTCAGTCTGAGCGGACCATTCATGTTAGAGTAGATGCCCAACTAGCCAAATTGTGGCGTGTGGGTTTTATTGACTCTTCGTATAACGATCTTTATATATGAAATACGCATTTCTTTTATGGCATTCTTTATTTTCATTATGATATAATGTTAACAATTGTGTTGGATAAAGACCTAGAATGCACCATAGTGTATGTTAGATGTGATAGTGGATATGATGGCTATCATGAAACACATCTAATAGTCACTGTGTATTCTGAACACGTTCCTAGTCGATTGGTCCGTCAAAATGAGGATAAGGCCGCCGAGCTTGAGACTAGCATCTGCGATGTGAAGTACCATGTTTCATTTGTAGGGAACATTGTGATGTTCTGAGCATGCAGATGGATAGTGACCTGGTGATCTATCGAACTACCCTCGTTCGAACTTTCCAAGTGGTTACCATTTGTCGAGTGGATAAGTCCGAGGTCTTGGTTGTACTGATTAGTCGTCACTACTCTAAACTTCATTGAGACTCTACATGATAGGAGCCTCACTTTTACCCGTTTACCGACTCACTTGGGGTCATTAGGTGGCAGGATTGGGTGAGGTCCCGATGCATGTAGGAGTTGATGCTTCGTTGTCGAGGATTCACCGCTCGCTTTCATGCGTGGATATCCTATGCTATCTGAGGAGATAATAGTGTATAAATCTCTGGCTAGAGTACTGGATGTGTTTTAGGTAAATGGGTTTGCCTAGTGACACTCGCGATGTCACTATTTGATCTCCAAGATGTATGCATAGTTATCGGATCTCTAGCGACTCTCGATTTACCAATGGTCGTTGATCTGATCGAGATATATGTGTTGAAAGGACCGTACTGTACGCTAACCACGACAAAATTTGTTTTAGGTAAATGGGTTTGCCTAGTGACACTCGCGATGTCACTATTTGATCTCCAAGATGTATGCATAGTTATCGGATCTCTAGCGACTCTCGATTTACCAATGGTCGTTGATCTGATCGAGATATATGTGTTGAAAGGACCGTACTGTACGCTAACCACGACAAAATGGTTCTTGCAAGCACTATCAGTGATACCTAGGGGATCATGGGGCGATGTTGCTAGGGTTTTTACCATGATCCGTTGGGCAAGTCCGAAATTGCGATTTCGGAGCCACAATGGTTGTGGGCCCACGGCTAGCTGTATCCCTGAACCATTGATGGTCACATAAGTACTGGATTCACGATTTCCGCACGGAAACTGAGCTCAATGTTTTGAGCATAGGATGAGGATTTTAGGGAGTGCGACTTCCTAAAAGTCAACAGGGGTCAAATTGCGATTTCCCATAGTTGAGGGGCTAAACTGTAATTTTGGACTAGGTGGTCTGAAAAATTGTTTTCACATCATAATATTCAGTTTTGGAAACTGAGTCGATCGGTCCGATCTGATCGTCGATCGGGATTATGATGAAACCGTGGCGAATTAAATGAATCGAATATTAATATGGACCTGGGCTTGACCCAAGTTCATTGGGCCGGTTCAAGCCCATGTATGATTTTAAGTACTAGACTTGGTCTAGGGCTAGATCACAACATCAAAACACCAAAACCTAGCCTCCAAGCTTTGAAGTGCCGCCCCATCCTCTCCATAAGCCTCACGGCCGCCGGCCACCTCTTGCGCCGCCGCCGCCGCACCGCCGCCGATGATCACGTGATTGGACTTGTTCTGATCAGCATGACGAGGAGATTTCCGTCCATGCCAAATTCGTCAGGCCTTCTAGTGCAGGCTGACGAAGGACTCGTGTTTCCGATCGTGGACCTGATTAGGAGGATCTACCGCCGCCTACATTTGAAGAGCCAGATTCCGTGTGAATTTGGTTGGAGCCAGGCGCCTAGACTCCAGCAAGGTAACATTCGATAAACATCCTATGTATGGTTTATTGAATTGATTTGATGTATTGAACGTTTTTCGGGGCAAATTTTTTAAACTCCCGCTGTGCCCCCGGGAAACGGGATCCGGATCCGACACTGCGCCAACAGTGGTATCAGAGCCAAGGCTCGGATCCTCAATACATTTTTGTGCCATATTGCATCAGATTTCGAACTTTTCAAAATCAGAAAACAAAAAAAAAAAACACGCAGGCACTGTAGCTGTCGCACGCAGGCACTGTAGCTGTCGCACGCTGCTCGCGCTGTGGGAGCCGCCGTGCGGCGTACCCGAGGCGGCGTTGCGATGCTGTTTTTCGACTCGGATTTTCGGGCCTGTCCCGGACGGCCCGAGGAGTTTTCGGGCCAATATTTGATATTGGGCCAATTTTGGTTGGACCAAAAATTGATTTTGAAATTTTTGACTTTTTGGGCCTAAAATTGTTTTAAGCGCAATTTGATGCAATTAAATTGACAAAATGTGATTTTATTTATAAAATGTGATTTTATAATCAAAATATGATTTTGTTGACAAAATGTTATTTTAGTTATGAAATATGGTTTTATAATTGAAATATGATTTTGTCGACAAAATGCGATTTTATTTATAAAATATGATTTTGTTGGAAATTATCAAATTTGATTTGATTATTTAATTTATGTCAATTAATTGGATTTATTGCATGTTTGGGATGATCGAGAGCCGTGCCCAATGTGTTAGGTGTATGATCTAGGTTTTGCGATTTTGGTTGTAAATATTGTTGATATATCATTTATAAAGTGGGCCTGGTTTATGGCCCGTTCTCACCCCTTAAAATGTATCCCAATGTGTCATGGATATTTAATTGTAAATATTAGATTTAGTGGGAGGACATTTGAATATGGTGGCGATGACGATCAAAGATATTGAAGACCGAAGATCTGTAAAACCGGAAGCTAATGTAATAGGATTGCATTGCATATTGCATTTCACCTAGGACTGGACCTAGGTCCGTGATTGGCAACCACGGACCGCATAACTCTCGCGATCGATCATCCCAAAGTTTATATATGTGATATATATGTTAGTTGAATCCGCATGTTAAATTATGATTTAATTTTTATGAGACCAAATTTGTAAAAAATAAAATCCCTCGTTTTAAATATGATTTAAAACTGATATCAAGATTAAAAGTTTATTCGATAAACTAAGGGAATTTAAATCTGTTTAAATTTTCCTACCTTCCATCGACAATGGGTGTACGTCGATGATACCCACATACATGGCCCAGCTCATATTATTGAGGGGGTTATGTATGCCGGAAAGCTACACGTCATTGACACTTGTTGTGAGTCGGTTGGAACTCCCTTTAACGTTGGCTCATATTATTTGGGACGTTAAGGGGACCGTCCTTCACGACTCAACATTGATGGGTCATCTTGACACGTGACAGTAATCGGCGTCATATTATTGGGCCTTACTGGACGTTAGGTAAATGCATGGAGGTTGCACCGGTTGCAATTGGGCTCTACCTTTTGGGGGTCATGGTTGGCTGATATTATTCGGGACCATGATCGCTTGATTGGACTCTGTGTACCCACTAAGGAAACTTGCTTTCTCGATTTCATTAGAGGGTGCTGAAATCGTTAAAATAGTGGGAGGGTAATTCATAAAACTAAATGACCTTGTTTTATGTCTTAGCGTTTTTCATATATAGTTAGTGATGCATGTCTGTTTTTCTTTTCAGTATAAACTGCTTGTAAAATGTCTTCGATCAAAAACCCCCTCGCTGCTATACTGGATAGCAACAAGTTCACCGGTCTGAACTACCAAGACTGGCTTCGAAACCTCAACATTATGTTGGCTTCGGAGAAGCTCCTCTACACGCTAGACAAGAGCCCTCCGAAGGAAGCCCCTGCCGATATCAGCCCTGAGGAGCTGACTAAGCTTAACAAATGGTGGGATGACGAGCTTAAGACTCGATTCTATATGATGGCATCGATTTCAAACGAAATGCAACGGCGCTTTGATAAGACGGTGTATGCTGCTGACATACACCTTCATCTTAAAGAAGTGTATGGGGAGAACTCTCGACATGAGAGGTTCACCACTGTCAAGGAGCTTATGACGAGCCGCATGCGCGATGGGACTTCGGTCCGCGAGCATGGGGTTCGTATGATTGGGCTCATTTAAAAGTTGGTGGGCCTTGATATCACACTTCCGCACGAGCTGTCTGTGGATTTGCTTCCCCTCTCACTCCCCGCTGCATTCGACCCCTTTGTGGTCAACTTTAACATGAACAAGCTGGAAGCCACCCTTGAAGAGGTGGTGAACATGCTTGTAGTGTTCGAGGGGACCATAAAGAAGGACAAGCCCGTCCTCCTTATGGGATCTTCTTCCTCTGCGAAGAAGGGGCCCAAACGCAAGGGTGAGAAGCGTTCTGACCTTGTGAAGAAGGAAAAGCCCACAAAGAAGCCCAAGGCAAATGCTTCCAAGCCAAACAAGACTGAGGATGTTTGCCACCACTGCCACAAGCCTGGGCACTGGAGGAGGAACTGTAAGGAGTACCTCGAGCAGTTGCAAACTGCAAAAGGTATGTTCTACATTGAGAGAAGTTCCAACTCGCGATGAGGAAACACATACAACAACAATTAGAAGGAAAAATGATAGCTTAAACCCAGCACAATTTTGGCACGCTAGACAAGGTCATATTTTCCTAAGTAGGATGAATAAGTTAGTTAGGAGTGACATGTTTGATTTGTCAGACATTAACTCCCTACCGACTTGTAAATCTTGTCTCAAGGGAAAGATGACTAAACAACCCTTCAAGGGAAAGGCTGAGCGTGCTCAAGGCATATTGGATTTGATCCATATTGATGTGTGTGGCCCACTTAGTATTGGTACTAAGTATGGTCACACATACTTCACCTTTACCGATGATTACTTTAGGTATGGATACTTGTACTTAATGAAGCACAAGCCTGAATCCTTTGAAAGGTTCAAAGAATTCAAGGCTGAAGTAGAAAATCAGTTAGGGAAGAGTATTAAAGCACTTCGATCCGATCGAGGTGGTGAATACTTGAGTGCTGAATTTCAAGACTATCTTAAAGAGAATGAGATTCTCTCGCAGTGGACCCCTCCGGCCACACCACAGCTCAATGGTGTAGCGGAGCGTCGTAATCGAACCTTGATGGACATGGTTCGATCTATGATGAGCTTCACTGAACTTCCTACCTCGTTTTGGGGCTATGCGCTCGAAACGGTGGTAATGTTGTTGAACAATGTCCACACCAAGGCAGTGGATAAGACTTCGTATGAGATATGGATGGGCAAGCCGCCCAAATACTCATACCTGAGGATTTGGGATGTCCTGCTTACGTGAAGCAGACAGTGGGAGATAAGCTGGATACTAGATCCATCTTATGTTACTTCATTGGGTATCCAAAGAATTCCATCGGATACTACTTCTACTATCCCAATGAAACAAAAGTGTTTGTTTCTAGAAATGCCACCTTTCTGGAAAGGGAGTTTCTACTCGATAGAAAAGGCAAGATAGTAGAACTCGAAGAAGTTCGAGAACCATCTGAAGTACCAAGTGAATCTCCTGCACCTCAAGATCCAGTACCAGAAATGGTCGCACCTAGGAGATCCGAAAGGGTTCCTAGGGCTCCTGATAGATATGGTTTCCTCCTTGAAGATGATCAAAGTGATCAAACTATTGGATGTGATCCAAGAACATTCAAGGAGGCAATTTCCGATGCTGATTCTAATTTGTGGCTTGAAGCAATGCAATCTGATATTGACTCAATGCATGCAAACCAAGTTTGGACCCTTGTTAATCCTCCCGAAGGAATTGTTCCCATTGGGTATAAATGGATATACAAGAGAAAACTTGGGCCTGATGGTAAGATACTGACCTACAAGGCACGACTAGTCGCGAAAGGTTACACTCAAAGGCAAGGTGTTGACTATGATGAAACTTTTTCACCAGTCGCAATGTTCAAGTCAATTAAAATCCTACTTGCCATAGCTGCATGGTACGACTATGAGATATGGCAAATGGATGTGAAAACTGCGTTCCTCAATGGAAACATTAAGGAAGATATCTATATGACACAGCCTGAGGGTTTCACATATGTAGGAAGTGAGCATAAAGTATGCAAACTTCAGAGATCGATCTACGGTCTCAAACAAGCATCGAGGAGTTGGAACTTGAGATTCGATGAAACAATTAAGGAATTTGGTTTCATCAAGAATCTCGAGGAGCCAAGTGTATATAAGAAGGTAGTTAAAAGCGCTGTGACATTCCTTTTACTTTATGTTGATGACATTCTACTCATTGAGAATGATGTAGGAACGCTGCAATCAACTAAAGTGTGGTTGTCTAGTAGATTCTCGATGAAGGACATGGGTGAAGCATCCTATATTCTTGAAATACAGATCTATCGGGATAGATCGAAAAGGATGCTCGGACTCACCCAAGCTACCTACATCGATACCATACTTAAGCGGTTCTCTATGGAAGAGTCCAAGATAGGACACCTACCTATGTGCCACGAGGTCACTCTATCTAAGTCTATGTGCCCGAAGACTGATGAGGAGATAGAGAGTATGACACGTGTGACATATGCCTCGGCAATAGGTAGTATTATATATGGCATGATCTCAACTAGACCGGATGTTGCATATGCTCCGAGTGTCACGAGCCGCTACCAGGCCAACCCCGGCCAAATGATTCAACCACTGAGGCTGAGTACATTGCAGCATCAGCTGCTGCTAAGGAGGCGGTTTGGATAAGGAATTTTGTCCAAGAGTTGGGCGTCATTCCTGATGGAGTTGGTCCAGTCCCGGTGTACTGCGACAACACGGGTGCCTTTGCGCAAGCAAAGGAGGCTAGGTCTCACCAAAGATCCAAACATATACTGAGGAAATACCACATAATCCGGGATATTGTGGCTAGAGGTGACATAGCAGTCGAGAGAGTCGCCTCTGCAGACAACATTTCTGATCCACTTACGAAGCCCTTGTCAGGACCGTTGTTTGAAAAACATCACGAAACAATGGGACTGCGTCTGATGAGTAGTTGGCTATAGGGCAAGTGGGAGATTGTTAGAGTAGATGTCCAACTAGCCAACTTGTGGCGTGTGGGTTTTATTGACTCTTCGTATAACGATCTTTATATGAAATACGCATTTCTTTTATGGCATTCTTTATTTTCATTATGATATAATGTTAACAATTGTGTTGGATAAAGACCTAGAATGCACCATAGTGTATGTTAGATGTGATAGTGGATATGATGGCTATCATGAAACACATCTAATAGTCACTGTGTATTCTGAACACGTTACTAGTCGATTGGGCCGTCAAAATGAGGATAAGGCCGACCGAGCTTGAGACTAGCATCTGCGATGTGAAGTACCATGTTTCATTGGTAGGGAACATTGTGATGTTCTGAGCATGCAGATGGATAGTGACCTGGTGATCTATCGAACTACCCTCGTTCGGACTTTCCAAGTGATTACCATTTGTCGAGTGGATAAGTCCGAGGTCTTGCTTGTATTGATTAGTCCGCACTACTCGAAACGTCATTGAGAATCTACATGATAGGCGCCTCACTTTGACCCGTTTACCGACTCAATTGGGGTCATTAGGTGGTGGGATTGGGTGAGGTCCCGATGCATGTAGGAGTCGATGCTTCGTTGTCGAGGATTCACCGCTCGCTTTCATGCGTGGATATCCTATGCTATCTGAGGAGATAATAGTGTATAAATCTCTGGCCAGAGTACTGGATGTGTTTTAGGTATATGGGTTTGCTTGCTAGGCGCTTTACCATGATCCGTTGGGCAAGTCCGTTTGCGATTTCGGAGCCACAATGGTTGTGGACCAACGGCTAGCTGTATCCCTGAACCATTGAGGGTCACACAAGTAATGGATTCACGATTCCTGCACGGAAACTGAGCTCAATGTGTTGAGCATAGGAGGAGTATTTTAGGGAATGCGACTTCCTAAAAGTCAACAGGGGTCAAATTGCAATTTCCGATAGTTGAGGGGCTAAACTGTAATTTTGGACTAGGTAGTCTGAAAAATTATTTTGACATCATAATATTCAGTTTGATCGGTTCGATCTGATCGTTGATCGGGATTATGATGAAACCATGGCGAATTAAATGAACCGAATATTCATATGGACCTGGGCTTGACCCAAGTCCATTGGGCCGGTTCAAGCCCATGTATGATTTTAAGTACTAGACTTGGTCTAGGGCTAGATCACAACATCAACACACCAAACCCTAGCCTCCAAGCTTTGAAGTGCCGCCCCCTCCTCTCCATAAGCCTCACGGCCGCCGGCCACCTCTTGCGCCGCCGCCGCCGGTGATCACGTGATTGGACTTGTTCCGATCAGCGTGAAGAGGAGATTTCCGTCCGTGCAAAATTCGTCAGGCCTTATAGTGCAGGCTGACGAAGGACTCGTGTTTTCGGTCGTGGACCTGATTAGGAGGATCTACCGCCGCCTACATTTGAAGAGCCAGATTCCCTGTGAATTTGGTTGGAGCCAGGCGCCTAGACGCCAGCAAGGTAACATTCAATAAACATCCTATGTATGGTTTATTGAATTGATTTGATGTATTGAACGTCTTTCGGGGCAAATTTTTTAAACTTCCGCTGCGCCCCCGGGAAACGGGATCCGGATCCAACACTGCACCAACAATTCAAACTTTAGAGGATATGCTGCGTGCAGTAGTGATGGATTTCAGTGGTGCCTGGCAGGATTCTTTGTCGTTGGTTGAATTTTCGTATAATAACAGCTACCAGGTGACTATCGGGATGGCTCCATTTGAAGCTTTGTATGGTCGAAAATGCAGATCTGCGTTTGTTGGGAAGAAGTTGGTGAGAGACAGCTTTCTACCCCTGAGTTTGTGCAGCATATGAAAGATCAGTTTGATTTGATTCGAAGTAGAATGAAGGCTGCACAAGATAGATTTACCAGCTATGCTAATCGAAGACGTCGACCGTTAGAGTTTGAGGTGGACGATCGAGTATTTCTCAAGGTTTCTCCTTTCAAGAGCGTGATGAGATTCAGATTTAAAGGAAAATTAGCTCCTAGATACGTTGGTACCTTTGAGATTCTTGAGAGGATTTGACAGTTGGCTTATCGATTGAGGCTGCCTACTGAATTAGCAGCGATGCATGATGTTTTTCATGTGTCAATGTTGAGGAAATATGAGCCAGATCCATCCCATGTGTTAAGAACCGATGAAGTGGAGCTGGATTCTGCCTTGAGTTATGTTGAATATCCAGTGCAGATTTTGGATAGAAAGGAGAATCAGTTGAGGAACAAATTAGTTCCGTTGGTGATGGTCCAATGGAGCAAGCATGGCAGAGAAGAAGCAACTTGGGAACCGGAAGAGAAGATGCAGCGAGAGTGGCCGCATCTGTTTGAATAGATGTTGTATTAGATTTCAAATTCTGGTGGTGTTTTCCCTAGTTGTTGGTTGCTATTTACCCAGTTATCTTGAACTCTTGGATTGTATCAGCTGAATTGCTGTTTTGTATTCTGTTTTTGGAATGAATTGATTGAAAATTTTCCCTGGGTTTGACTTTGATTTCGAGGACGAAATCTCTTAAGGTGGGGAGAATGTGAAGAATCAGATTTTAGATTAGTGATTAATCGAATTGATTTGGGATTAGTCGCGTGGATTTTGAGGGTTTTTCGAGAGAAATCTGATTCCAGTAGAATTCAGACGTTAGAATTTAGCTGTAGCGCTAGCTGGTGAAAGCTGATCTGCAGTTGATGGTGTGGGAGTAAAACGCCGTCGTTTCGTGAAAACCAGCCGTAGCGCTAATTCAAGGAACCAGACGCAGCGCATTTCAGACATCAGCGCGAGTCAACCGGTACTGTAGCGAATGAGTGATGCGTCGTCGTTTTGCTATGCAGTTGTAGCGCCATAAACTCTTGCGTTGTGAGAATTGTGCCAGCTGAATGACCAGCTGTTGATTTGAAGAACCAGTCGCTGATGAGAAGCGACGTCGTTTGATTAAGTAGAAACGCTGCGTTTTTGGCGTTGCGCCTGGTACCAGTCGTGAGGTATCTGTTGGCACATATGATGACGTATCCTGTGCGACGTCGTTTTACCTTTGTTAACGGGAACCTTGTTACATCGTCGTTTTGAGTTATCTAGCGTGACCAGCTGGTGGTTGTTTTGCATGGGATTTGGTATCAGCTGGTGAAGCGTTGTGACGTCTTTTTGATTAGCTTCTACGATATCGTTTTGATATTGTTTTGGTATTATGTTGCGAATGGTTGTTGCGGTCTGGTTTTTTTATAGATGATGTGAATACCAGTCGTAAGGTACCTGTTGTTACGATGTATGCTGATTTTGGTGAGCAGCAGCTGGTGAATTGAGAGATATATATAGAAGTGTTGATCGACACTTAGAATTATTCTGAACCCAATATTTCTTATCTCTATCTTCAACCCTCGATTAGCTACTGTTCACCGTGATTTAATTTCCGCCGATTGTCGCCGTTCTCCGCCGATGATTTGAGCGATTTTGGTGGCACTGGAATCTCTGTGATTTGCTCTTTCGATTGTTATCCATTTGAAGCTGTAGAACGACCTTGGATTAGAACGCGAAGCTGCTGGTGTGCGAAGATTTCTGGAGAAATCTAACAGAGCGTTCTTTGGGTGTTGTGCGATTTTGGGTAAGTGATTCCTTGCCAAGTTTAAGAGTTGAGAAGTACTCTGTAGGATTCGGTAGTTGAATTATGCTACTGGACCTTAGAACTTTAGATGTTGAGTTTGAATTTAACTGATTGTTAGATACCTCGTATAGATTTGAGTTCCTGGGAGTCCCTGCCGTGAATTTGGTAGCGGGAGGAAGCTGACTTGCTTCGGTTGTTTGTACCGTGCCTTTGTGAGAATCTGTTGAGGTAGAATTCAGTTGTTGAAGGTACGATTGAGCGTGATTTAACAGCTTCGAGCATAACCTGCGAGTATCTGAGTCTTGAGTCTGGCTTATGTGAATCTGTGAATTATGTGAACTGCCTGAATTACTGATTTGTATGTGCTGTTTACATATGTTATGCATGTAGAAATCAGATATGAATTTCTTGGCATTCATGCATACATATTGAGCAAGTGTGATTGATTAATGACCCGAGATTAGAGCCACTTTGTGACTGGCCAACTGATGTGTTATGCCTGAATAGTCCAACGCTATCATCGGAGTGGTGACCGACTGTGATATCCGATTTCTCTTGACAGCCTCATGCATCTCATGACTTTAGATACTGCATGTTTATGAGTTGCTGTTTATTTAGAGCTCTTCGTACTGAGGCTTGACCTCGTATTTGTCTTCCTGCTTTGTGTTGTTTGGGTCTATGTTATCCATTTGCAGGATCTTCAGGTAACCAAGCTGGACAGAGTGGAGGTTCAGCTGGTCGATCCCCGTTTCCTTGAGTCCCAGTTTATTTATGATATGTATTGAATCGGGGGATGCCCTGTGTTTTATTGTATTTGGGGATCTGTATTTTGAATTGAATATTGTTGTTACCGGTTTGTTGGAGTTTGAGTTAACTCTTATTTTGATTTTGAATATTTTGAATGTATGTTTTGAGTTCAGGCCCATTTGATTTCGAAAAATTTTTAAGCCCGATTTTACGCTTCCGTGATTATGTGCTTAATTGTGCTATTATCTTGAGTAATTAGCACGGGGCCTGACAAGCGTGTTAGTATTTTGAGGCATGAATTGTGTTCTGTGATTTACGTGAACAGATTTGGCTCATTGTTTGATTTATATGTTCTGTTTACGTGACTTATGCATGCTTAAATCAGATATGAATTTAATGGCATTCATGCATACATCTTGAGCCTGAGATTTGATTGATTACCGATTTAGAGCCACATTGTGATCGGCAGACAGATGTGTCGCGCCTGAAAGGCACAATGCTATCATCGGAGTGGTGACCGACTGATTGGTCTTGTCTGAATACCACCGAGCTGTGATGGTTAATTTGAGTGGCCAGACCTGAATATCACGGACCGATGATTTCCTCGGCTGATTGGCTGTGCGTGGTATAGAGGCTCACTTGTTGTTGCCAGCTGACTCGTTGGCCTAGATGACCGATTCTTTGACATCCCTTGTGCATTTCATGTTTTGAGATACTGCATGTTTATGACTTGCTGTTTTCCTAGTGCTCTTCGTACTGAGGTTTGACCTCGTATTTCTTAACCTGCTTTTGTGCTTTTGGGTCTGTGTTGCCCAATGCAGGAGTTGCAGGTAATCTAGCTGGGCAGAGCGGAGCTTCAGCTAGTAGATCCCCGCTTGGTTGAGTCCCAGTATATTTGTATTATGTATCGAACCAGGGGATGCCCTGAGTTTCTATATATTTTGGGGATCTGTTATCTGAGTTTATTTGGTTACCTGTTTGTTGTTGGATTTGAGTAAAAACTATTTTGAGTATGGATATTTGAATGGCTGTTTTATTGTTCAGGCCAAAACATTTGAAAAATTTTTAAGCCCTATTTTTATGCTTCCGCGATTATGTGCTTAATTGTGCTGTTAATCTTTGTTGATTAGCACGGGGCCTGTCACTATCAGTGATGCCTAGGAGATAATGGGGCGATGTTGCTAGACACTTTACCATGGTCCGATGGATAAGTCCGAAAATATGTTTTCGGAGTCATAAGGAGTTGTGAGCCCATGGCTAGCTGTTTCCCTGAACTATTGAATTTCACACAAGTACTGGTTTTCCGATTCTTGTACGAATATGCAGCTCAAAGTTTTGAGCATGGTGGAAGGAAAATTTTGGAATATGACTTCCAAAATGAGTAGTGGAGTAAATCTGTTATATATACATGTAGTGTTCCGAAAATTTGACTTTGCATCATAATAATCAGTTTTGTAAACTGAGTGCATCGGAGAATCTGAGCATCGATAGGGATTATGATGGCACCACAATCATTGAGTCGAAATGAATGTGCATCATTTAAGTCGAAACAAATGTGCAGCATTTGATTCGAAATGAAGGTGCAATATTTGAGACGAAAAGAATGTTCTACATTTGAGTCAAAATGAATGTGCAGCGTTTGAATTGAAATGAATGTGCAACATTTGATTCGAAACGAAAGTGCACAATTTGAGTCCAACTCAAAATCTATCTCTACATCTATAAATACGACATTGGGGAGACACATAAATCATTCCATTGATTATTGGACACAACTCTTGTCTTCCCTCCCCTCTCCTCCTCCACACGTCTCCACATCCCCTTGGCCCCTGCCGCCGTGCTAGTCACTGACGCCGTCGCCCTTCCGACGCCATGCCTTTCCGTGTGCATCTTGACGAGGAGATTCCATTCGTGACAATTCATTGTTCTTTTTAGTGCAAGGCAGGGAAGGAATATGGAAACCGGTCGTGGACTGGATTAAGCGAACAAACTAGAGATTCAACCATTGAAGGCTATCACCGCTTCAAAATCGGAACAGTCGGTGTCGGGCGCGAAGTCGCCAAAGGTAAATAATCTGGACACCCTATGTATGGTCTCGATTAATTGCCTTATTTTGTGTTTACGAACGAGCTCTGAAAAGGCTTCTGAAAAGTTCTGACAGTTTTGTACCTTGTGTCCTTTGTCATTTAATGCCATTACAGGCTTTGTAGACTTTGAGCTCTCTTCATTAATTACGTCGCATCCTTTGCTGATTTTGAGCTCTGTCTTGATGTAGACGCTACATCAAATCAGTTTGAACTTCGATTAAATCATTCCTCGCATATGCTAAAGTTCAAACTGCTTTGCTATTAATGAACTGGTCTCTAAGCTGTTCCCTGTTCTCTGAGCTGGTTGCTAAACTCTGAGCTGCTCTTGTTCGCAACTGCTCTAAGATGTTTCTGCTCTTCGTTTGGAACTGCTCTTGAACACTATAATCTGTTCTAGACTGCTTCGCAAAGCTCTGAGCTTTTCTCTTCCCCAGCTGGTCACTGAGCTGGTTTCTCTTAGCTGATCGCTAAGCTGGTTGCTTCGTTAATCTCTGTTACTGTACCAGCTTAGAAGATCTCAACAAATTCTGCTCTTAAACTGAAATGAACCGTACCCTAGAATTTTTTTTTAAAACTAAAGTGCGGAATAAACAATCTAAAAAGTATGGCTCGTCCCCTTTAAAACATTTTTTTATCAACATTACTTTAAAATAAATAAATATCTTAAAAACATTAATCATCCATACGGTTTAAAATCAGAGTACGTGAAATTTGTGGAAATTAAACATGACTGATAAAATAACTGAAAATGTTTCATAAACTAAAGTGCGGAATAAACAATCTAAAAAGTATGGCTCGTCCCCTTTAAAACATTTTTTATCAACATTACTTTAAAATAAATAAATATCTTAAAAACATTAATCATCCATACGGTTTAAAATCAGAGTACGTGAAATTTGTGGAAATTAAACATGACTGATAAAATAACTGAAAATGTTTCATAACATAGATGATGACGTCAGAGTGGTAACGGGGTACAGTTGCAGCAGGCGCTCAGAGATCCTCACCACCGATCGGCATAAAATCAGCAGGGTCATCACCTGCACCATTTAAACCTAGTGAGCCTAAAGATCCAACATGCTCTATCTGGATAATAACAAGGTACATAATAATAAAGTCGCATGCAAGCACATATGTATAGTAAAATAACTTCAAAATAGGCATGCATGAATGATCATAAAACATGATCCATAAAGCAGTCGTAACATATCGTCATCGTATAGCATACATAATAAGGCATGACATAGCATAATGTAACGTAAAAGGGCGTGTGAGTCATATCCATGAAGTGTGAGCCATAACATAACCGATTGATCAATATAAGAACCAACGTACGCGGCGATGCGGTTCACCCGAACTTACCTCAGGGTACCTCACACCTCTATTCTGCCACTTCACCATGTCGTGATCACATGGATCCATAAGCTTGTAATACATTAAAACAGTGGTTCCTCTGGCCCGATATCCTGACTAGCTCCCATCGTAAACTTGCCGCACATCACTTCAATCCATCGAAAATATTTTTCTTTTACTTCATGCCTTAACATTTTCATAAAACTTTCATGATGCGTGCATTTTATAAAAACATGCAATTTAAAAGGCTTAGCCGTCAATATATATTTAATTCATTCATTTAAAACATCGTCATACATAAAATAATACATATATAATTAAATATATATTTACGTGCTTCTACATTTTCTACTCCGATCAAGGATTGGTTCAGATGCCTGATCCACTAATTCATAGCCGAAAAGCCTAGACTTAACTTTAAAATAACATCTAACCCTAAACATGACTTGGCCCATATCTTGAAAATGAACTTTAAAAAAACTTATAAAACACTCACTCCTTTACTTTAAATCAAGCATTTAAAATTTGATTAAATAAAAGTCCCGTGACAAAAATTTGACTTGAAAACTTAAAACAAAATATTAGGTCCATAAAATAATTAAAAGTTTGACTTAAACATTTGACCTAAAATTCATAAAATTGGACCTAAATATTAAAATTAAAATACCCGACCCAGAAATAAAATAACTTGGACCCAAGTTAAAATATTTGACCCGACCCGGTCCAATTGAACCGACCCACTGGTCCAACTGAACCGGCCCATGCACATGGAAACCCTAGCCGCACAACACACACACGCGATGCCTCTAGCGACCAGCCGTGACTCTTCCCTTTCAGCCGCCCAGCTCCGGCCGCCAATGTCCGGAGCCCCATCGGCTAGACCACCCCTAGGTCCAGCCGGCCCTACTGGACCAACCCTGGCTCACGACATGGGTTGTACGACTCGAACAATGCATGAAAATGAAAGGGAACGACGCATGCTGCATGGGTCTCGCGATCGGCCTTGGTTCTCCCATGAACAAATCATCTTTCCACAACCATGGACCACTACTAGACCACCCTAGGACCTCCATGAACCGAGCACAAGCCCCTTGAACCACCCTTGGCCAAAGCATCACAAGATCAAATCAAAAACGTGTTGAAATCTATGAAACATGCATGGATCTTAAACGTTATGCATAGATCTAAACAAACCACATACAATTCTTGCAAATCCTTTAGAAAAACAGTATATTATAGCTTAAATGGTGAGAAAATAAGAGAACACGCTTTTTTTAGAAGAATTTACGAGTGCTACGCGATACCGGGACGGAGGACTAGAGTTGGGACGATCAAGCCTTGAATCTTCACCAAAATTTGATGAAACTCGAGCACCAATGGGGAAGGGGGTGACGTAAATGATGGAGGTGTTAGAGTAGATGCCCAACTAGCCAACTTGTGGCGTGTGGATTTATAGACTCTTGTATGAAACGATCTTTATATATGTGATATTCGCATTTATTCATGGCGTTCTTTATTTTCATTATGACTATAATGTTAACAATAGTGTTGGATAAAGACCTAGAATGCACCATAGTGTATGTTAGATGTGATAGTGGGTATGACGGTCTCACTTTGACCCGTTTGCCGACTCATTTGGGGTCATTAGGCGGCGGGATTGGGTGAGATCCCGATGCGTGTAGGAGTCGATGCTTCGTTGTCGAGGATTCACCGCTCGCTCTCATGCGTGGATATCCTATGCTATCTGAGGGGATAATAGTGTATAAATCTCTAGCCAGAGTACTAGAAGTGTTTTAGGTAAATGGATTTACCTAGTTACACTCGCGATGTCACTATTCGATCTCCAAGATGTATGCATAGCTATCGGATCTCTAGCGACTCTCGATTTACCAATGGTCGTTGATCTGATCGGGATATATGTGTTGAAAGGACCGTACTGTAAGCTAACCACGACCAACTGGTTCTTACTGGCACTATCAGCGATACCTAGGGGATCATGGGGCGATGTTGCTAAGCGCTTTACCATGATCCGTTCCGGAATTATGATTTCGGAGCCACAATGGTTGTGGGCCCACGGCTAGCTGTATCCCTGAACCATTGAGGGTCACACAAGTACCGGATTCATGATTCTCACACGGAAACTGAGCTCAATGTGTTGAGCATAAGAAGATGATTTTAGGGAGTGCGACTTCCTAAAAGTCAACAGGGGTCAAATTGCGATTTCCCGCTGTTGAGGGGCAAAACTGTCATTTTGGACTAGGTATCTGAAAAATTATTTTTCGCATCATAATGTTCAGTTTTTGAAACTGAGTCGATCGGTCCGATCTGATCGTCGATCGGAGTTATGATGGAACCGTGGTGATTTAAATGAACCGATGTTCATATAGGATTTGGGCCTGACCCAAGTCCAATGGGCCGGTTCAAGCCCATCTACCATCTTTATTAATTAAATTGGTTAGGGCTTAATCATTACACACACACACAACTTAACCTAGTCTCCAACTCCTTGAAGTCGGCCGCCCCTCCCCTCTCCACAAACCTCACGGCCACGCGCCTCCGTCGCGCCACCACGTGCCGCCGCCCCGTTGATCGGACTTGCTCCGGTCGTCGTGCTGAGGTGATTCCGTCCGCGTAAAATCCGTCATATCTTCTAGTG
>KQ991196.1:6425-17278 GCA_001598015.1 Dorcoceras hygrometricum | reverse complement strand
CCCTGTTACGGGTGAGAGGTGGGATTTCTACGGCACGGATTCGAGGTCGAAGATTCCCCTAGTATCCGCTATGGAGATGTTTAGCCTGCTATCGCTAGGTAATGCAGGATTCATGATCTATGCGCTTGATAGTTCCCAGGAGCAGCGATTAGAGTTGCGCGACATCCCCGTTGTTCAAGAGTTTCCCGACGTGTTTCCAGATGAGATTCCTGGATTCCCTCCTCGACGTGAGATTGATTTCAGCATCGAGTTGGCGCCCGGTACTGCCCCGATTTCTAGAGCTCCTTACCGTTTGGCACCCGCAGAGTTGAAAGAGCTGAAGGAACAGTTGAGCGATCTCTTAGAGAAAGGCTTCATCCGACCGAGTATGTAGCCTTGGGGAGCTCCGATTTTGTTTGTGAAAAAGAAAGATGGCACTATGAGGATGTGCGTGGACTTCAGACAGTTGAATAAGGCCACGGTGAAGAACAAGTATCCTCTGCCTAGGATTGATGACCTGTTCGATCAGCTGCAGGGATCGGTTGTGTACTCAAAGATTGACTTGCGCTCTGGTTATCACCAGTTGCGAATTAGAGACGCTGATGTGGCAAAGACGGCCTTCAGGACTCGATATGGGCATTTTGAGTTTCTTGTCATGCCTTTTGGATTGACGAATGCCCCTGCTGTCTTTATGGATTTGATGAATCGCGTCTTCAGCGAGTATATCGATCGGTTCGTTATCGTCTTCATAGATGACATCTTGGTGTACTCGAGAAGCAAGAGAGAGCACAAGGAGCACTTGAGACTTGTATTGCAGAGATTGAGAGACTCAAGGCTCTATGCCAAATTCAGCAAGTGTGAGTTTTGGCTCGACAGGATTATCTTTTTGGGTCACGTGATTTCACATTGATCTGCTTGTTCATTTGAGAGCTCAGGTCATAGATGCCGTTGACCAATTATTTCATTCTTTCAGCTTTAAGAAGCTGGCGACCATTAATATAGAAGAGTTGTCCAAGAAAGAAGAACAAGTTTTGTGTTGGGGAGAGACGGAGGCCACTCACGTAGCCCTCAACAGAAAGAGGTACATTTTGCTAAATTATCGAGAAGTTTTGGTGCGAAAGTTTTTAGAATCGTGGAAGAACAATTTTGTGCCTGGCAAAGGATCTTCGGCGACTGATTTTAAAGTGATAGATATGCTTTCCGATCTTCACTTGTTTGTTTTGGAAGAATTGCGGGAGCAGGCTTTAGCACACGTTCTTAAATGGACAAGGACGTGTTGCTCTAAAATTGTTGAAGGGAGCCCCCGTGATCGTGGTGCAATCATTGCCAGAACCAACACCAACACTCCGTCTACGTGTGGGCTTAGAAAAAAGAAAAATGATTCGTGTTGATGGGGTGTGGGTTGTTGAGCCTTTTTGTGATCAGGTGAAGATCCCATGGCCGATTGTATGTACTGAAGTATCTCGACAGTTGTGAGGATTGAGAATTTGATTTAGTGATTAATTGTTTTGATTTGGGATTAATCACGTGTGTTTTGAGGAATTTGCGAAAGGATTGAAGTTCCTGATGATTTTGAATGTTGCGTTGAATTTTGGAGAATTATATCATAGCAAATTTCGGTGCAAAGCTGTTTGTAGCACGCTACTGTAGCGGAGTCAACGCTGGTCAAAGTTACTGTAGCTCCTGCTGGTGGAATTGGAATCAGCAGATATGGTGACATCAGCGTGACGCATGAAGATCTGCTGGTTTTGGTGCGAATTGAAGTTGCTGCTGGCAGACATCGCGCGTAGCGTGAGATTGAGCGAGGAAGTGACGCGTGTTAGTCAACATTTTGGAGTGTTGACTATTGAATTAAGCACTTGCGCTTGTGTGAAACGTTCAGCAGATGGTTTGGGAAATTGTCGCGAGAGCTATCGATAGATATGATGACGTAGGCGTGACGTATCCATTGCTGCTGGTAGCGATTGCGTTGTTTTGGTTGCTGCTGATCAGCAGGCGCGCTTATGTAAGAGCGTTAAGAAGCGGCGTCATTTGATTAAGTGAAAACGCTGCGTTTTGGAGCTTTGTGTTTAGAGATCAGCAGTTGGCAGCTTTGCTTACGTATATGAAATGACGTCGTTTGAATTAGTAGATGCGTTGTCGTTTTGAGTGTTTTCTCGCGACCAGCAGATAGATTGATTTGTAGAGAGAGCTGTTATCAGCTCTTGGTTGCTTTGGCTTGCGAGAGCTGTTGTCTGCTGATGGTTGCTACGGTGTCGTTTTGTAGTGTTTTGTGCAATTGCTTTTGTTGGTTTTTGCTGCTGAATTTTACGAAGGGAAATAAGAGGATTGCTGCTGATAGACTTCTGCTGATTTCTTCGATAGATCTTGGTGAATCAGCAGGCGAGGTTTGAAGAGGTATTTATAGAAGTGTTGATCGACACTTAGAATTATTTTGAGCCAGATATATCTTATCTCTTCTTCTCCAAACCCTCGTCGAACTACTGTTCACCGTCATTTTCTATCGCGATTTGCCGTTGATTCCGACCTCCGTTTTTCGAGTTCTTGGTAGTGTTGGAAACCTCTTGAGAAGACCTTTCTTTTCCTACCAATCTTGGAGGCTGTGTTGAGCTGGAGCGAAAACGCGAAACGGCTGAATTGAGCAGTAAGTTGCGCCGTGCGTTTCTATCCTTTGGGTGAGCTTTCTTTCGTTGGTTTGAGCTAAGATATTAGGTATCTTTGGCAGATTTAAGCTTCTAGGAATTTTGAAGGGTAATTGTCGAGGAAGCTTCAAAGGCAGTAAGCTTGAGTTGTTGCTGGACGTGTCTTTGTTGGGAATCTGTTAGGTAATTCGAAGAGGAAAGGTACGAATTGAGCAGCCCTTAGCAGTTGGAGCGTGGACATGTTTATCTTTCAATGTTGTGAATTGCGGTTATGTGACTTACGTGAAATTGAATTGTGGAATTGATTGAATTATATTTTGTTTCACGTATTATGAATTGTATGCTTTATGCAGTTGAAGGATTATGGCATTGATTCTTCTGAAGCTCCTATTCTCTGTGACAACACAAGTGCAATTGCAATCACTCAGAACCCTGTGCTGCATTCACGAACCAAGCATATCGATATAAGGCATCACTTCATTAGAGACCACGTGCTAAAGAAGGACGTTCGGCTGGAGTATGTGTCAACTGAGCAGCAAGTAGCTGATATTTTCACAAAGCCTCTGCCGGACGCTAAGTTTTCTTATTTTAGAAACTCTTTAGGTCTTCTTGAGTTGCCTTAATCGTTTGTGTACTAACGCATTTGCAGGTTAATTAGCCATCGCTTAAATCAGCAGCAGGTTTGTTGTTCAGGGGGAACGACTAGCCTACCTGCTGAAATAAGCGTTTCCTGCGTTTGGAGTATATTAGTCGTATGGGGAACCAGGTGCTGATTTAATAAGCGTGACGTCAGCAGAACATGTTGCTGCTGGACATATTCAGCAGTTGCGTGTATACTGCTGGTGCTTATAAGTTATCAGCACTTGCCACCCTCAGCGCAATATTGAATCAGCAGTAGTGTTTTTACACTTACTGTATCAGCAGTTGTGACTATAAACCTTTGGCGCGAAGTTATCTATTTTTGTGCTTTATTTGATTAAATTTTTGAAAATGCTTTTCACCGTACGATCAAAACTTTTTGAAAATTTTCAAATCTTTTCAAAATTGTACGCGCTAACGGATGGTTGACACGTGTCTTACCATGCAAACAGTCACATCAATATTTTCTCTCTCCAAAAACTCTTTGCATTCCTTACTTATTTACCGCATGACTGTTTATCTTCTCTTACCTTGCTTATTTGCTTTCAATCGTATTTCTCTTGCGCATATTTTCTTCTGCAAAGATTTCACAGGCATTTTCTTCGACTATCTACACTTCGAAATGGCTTCCTCTTTCTACTCAAATGCTCAGCATGTGGATTTTGAATCCGTTCTCAGTATGGATGACCACGAAATGGTGTCAATGTTTGAAGCTCTTATGGCTTCCGGCCTTAGAGGTTTTCTGGGATGCCCAGCAGTAGTTTATGAAGATGCTTTGGTTGATTTCTTTGAGAACGCATCTGTTCGCAATGGGATGATTATCAGTACCGTGGGTGGTCAGTTAGTGGAAATTTCTGAGGAGCTGTTTGCAGAGTCTTTTGAGCTACCGGTTGATGGTTTGGGGGATCTCTCTGAGATGCCTAAGGATGCGATTTGATGCGAGGAGCATAGTTTCTTTGTCTGGTGAGCCTATCAGTTTGTCAGGCAGGAAGAACCAAATGAAGATGCCCTTTCGTCTTCTTTGTGATATTTTGGCTAAAGCCATTTCTGTTAAGGCCGGGTCCTTCAACGCCATCACGGTTGAGAAGTTTTCATTGATAACGGCGGTTGTTTGCAGGATTAAGATGAACTGGGCTAAATTTTTGTTCAGTATCTTGAAGAAGATGGTATCTCCAGGGTCCAAGCAAGCCAAAGGGTTTGCCATTCAAATCAGTTTGTTGCTGGCGTCTTTTCCTTCTGTGGAGTTGGGTGAGTCCTCTGAGTTCCCAGCTTCCAAGGTCCTCACTAAGAAGACCGTGCATCGTTTTGTTCCATCAATGATCGAGAAGGAGCTGAAGAAGGTACTGGGGCAGTTAAGCAAAGGGCTGTCTCGAAGAAGAGATCTGCTGCCGATGTTGGAGCAGCAGTCCCTAAGAGGAAGAGGACAATCAAGAAGAAATCTATTTCCTCTATTTCTACCATGGAGTTGGTAGCGGTCGCAGAAGAGGCTCTACCCATTCAGCAGGTAGCGGAGTCTTTAGATGTTGAGGAGCCTAGATGCTCATCTGCTGATGCTGTGGATTTGATAATTCAGCAGGTGCTCGATGAAACTCGAGCAGCTGATGCACCTGCTGATACAGCTCAACCAGCAGTCTCTGAAGAAAAGCACTGGTTTGATCTTCCTTACGAAGATCTCGTTAAGCAATGGGAGGCTGAGCGTCCAGTGGTCACTGCGAGTGACACTGATGAAGACGTAGCAACTGTGGATGTTGCTCCTGCTGATGGGGATCAGCAGGTCCAAGAATTTGTGGCCCCAATCTCTGCTGAAGACATGCTCAGTGCTGATGAGCAAATGTCGCTGGATGATATTCTTTTGACAATTCCAGTTGATATTCCTCTGCCCTCCTCCTGCATGGAAGTTACTAAGATTACAATGGGAAAATCAATAAAGATTCCAGGCGTTTCTCAGTGGGCCTGGTTTCTAAATCGTCTTCCTCGCATTTCTGCTGAAGATAAGGGGAAAGATATTTTGGTGGAGAAAGACCCTGTTAAGGGCAATCCTGCTAAGGAGCATTATTCTTTGATTTGTGCAGACATCGACCTACTTGTGAGTTTTCGGGCACAGGTAATTGATGAGGTCGCTACATTCTTTCATTCTTTCAGCCTGAAGAAACTGGCTACGATCAATTTTGAAGACATGTATAAGAAGGAAGAGCAGGTTTTGCACTGGGGAGAAACCGAGTCTCCTCAGGTTGATATTCAACGGAAATTTTATATTTTGCTAAAATATAGAACAGTTTTGGTGTGGAAGTTCTTGGAAGCATGGAGGGTCAACTTTGTTCCTGGACAAGGCTCTTCGGCTGTTGATATTCAAGTAATTGCGCTGCTTTCGGACCTCTATCTTTCTTTCTTGGAGGAATTGGCGAAGGAGGCGCGAGCTCATAGTCTTCTCTGGAACAAGCCCTGCTGCTCTAAAATTTTTGAAGGGAGCCCACGCGATCGAGGCGCTGTAATTGCCAGAACCAACTCTAATACTCGATCGTCGTGCTGGATTAGGACAATGATTTTGGTTGATGGATTGTGGACGGTGGAGCTTTGTGCTGATAAGTGGGTTAAAATTCCCCGGAAGGTTATTTCTACTGAAGTTCCTCGTCAGCGGCAATACGATGACACTCTACCTATAATGAGTGTGTTTTTTAGGCTGATGAAGAAGAGATGGGCGGATGTTTGTTTGGAGGTGACTGATTTTTGCGCTCATCGAAGATTATTACCAGTTGGCTCCATCAACTTCTGTAGAGCATTAGAGATTGTTGAGACCGATTCTTGTTTTGCCTCTCGCCAGCCAACAGTATTTACTCTTCGTTTGTCTCAGTTTTGCACAATTCAGATTCAGTACAGTTTGTTTAGCAGTTTGTCTACAGCAGATATTTCGGAGTTTCTTTCGTCTATTGCTTTGGATAGATCAGCTTTTCGTAGTGTACAGATTGCTCAGTCAGTTGCTCCGAGTGTACAGCTTTCTTTGGATCAGCGTCCGTCTTCTCCTATCTCTCCTGAGAGTTCTTCTTCACTGCGCTTTGATCAGACTGATGTAGATGCTACTGCGTCTTCTCGACCTCCTATTTCTCAAGATCTATCTGCTGCTTTTGCCGATTTCCAAGCCGCTCTTTCGGAACAGATTTTTGTATCTCAGAGTGACATGTCATCCAGGCTGCACAAACTCGAGCAGAGCGTGTGTGACTCCCTGAGGGATCAAGCAGATATATTCAGAAATTTATCTCAGGGAGCACGACAAGAAGTCCGCACTCTCGATGATGTCCACACTATTCGCTTCAATGAATTTCGCAAAAATGTCCTCACTCAGAATGCTTCTATTTTTCAAGGACTAGCGGATGTTCGACACGAAGTGGAAGCAGTTAATGCCAAAGTGGACATGATGGTCTCTCGCGTTAATGCTATTCAAAAGGATGCTGTGGCCACCAAGGAAGCCCTTTCCCATCAGCTTCTCGAATTCCAGAGTTCAGCACAGGAAAATCATAATGTTATTCATGCCCAGCTAAGTGAGCTTGTTGATTATATTCATAGGGGCAGTGCTGACAAAAAGGGGGAAAGTGGCAGCCGAGGACTTCAAAAGCCTGCGAATACTCAAAAAGAAGGCAGTGCAGTGACTCCAACTTTTGAGCAAAGAGTTCAAATGGCTCAGCGACGCATTGTTCAGACAGTACTAGATGCTGATGCCAACAGAGCTTTGTTAGAGAGTCAAGATGCAGCGGAGCGAGACAGAGAAAGACGAAGAAGAGAGGCAAAGTCGTTGAAAAGAAGAAGAAGAGCTTAGATTTTCTTTTCTGCTGATAATTCTTGTACACATCCTATGTACAATTTTTTGGTTAATAAAATTTGTTTTCCAGCAGATAGTGTGCAATTTATTTTTGCATATCTTTTTTCTCGGCTGCTGAAGTTTTGTCATCACCAAAAAGGGGGAAATTGTTAGAACAATATTTATAAGTTTTGGTGATAACAAAAATAAGACAAGTTGCTATTGGACAATCGGTTGTCGCAGGAGTTTATTTATCTACAGTAGCGAATTCAGCAGTTGGGGTATTCAAGTGGTAATTCAGCAGTTGGTATGCTTTCAGTGGTTGATTCGTATTCAGAGAGATTCAGCAGATACTTCATTTAAGAGCATTCAGCAGATGTTGTTGTCTCGACCAGCGAGTATCGTTTTGAGTTTCAGCGTGTTTTGCTAAGAAGTGTAAAAGACAACGTTTTGATAAGTTAGAACGACGTCGTGGAGTGCACAGTTTCGTATCAGCAGATGAAGTAATCAGCAGAAGCTTTCTTGAAGAGATCAGCAGTTGGTTAAATCTATTCGTTGAAAGTTGCAACGACAGCGTTTGATTAAGTTGCAACGACAGCGTTTGGTTTAGTTGGAACGACAGCGTTTTGATTGTTTCAGCAGAAGTATTGTTTCAGCAGATAGCTACATGTTGTTAACCAGCAGATTCTTTACAAAGATAGCGAAACGGCGTCACTTAAATAAGTTGACACGACATCGTTTTATTGCTAAAGGAATCAGCAGATGGAAAAACGCATATGAATATCAGCAGATGAATTCTTCCAAGCGTTTTTCCAGTCGAAGTTCTTGACAACGATGATGGATGTAAGTGCTGGTTATCAAACTCATTTCAGGCACAAGCTCAAGTGATTCAAATACGATCGTTTGAACAGATTTTTTGGATCGTACAGTTGCCTGGAATTGAGGAGACAAGTTAGGTACTATTTTGGGTAAATAGTACAGTGTACAGAGGCCGTTTCTCCATGCTTGCACAGATATGGAAAGAAGACAAATTAGCTATGTGGTTGAGCTTTTTACATTGCAGTGGAGCAGGAATTACGGTGTACGATTTTGGCAGTAATTCAAACGGGATTCATTTCCTTTGGAGAATTAATATGACCGTTGCAGTCGAAGCCTATAAATATCAGCAGCGGTGTTGAAGAATCCACACTTCGCTAATCATCTATTGCTGTAACGCTGCCAAAATATATACAGAGCTTTCACTTCGTTGATAATTCAAAAAGCTCAAGACTCGAAGAACTTATCATTTTGATCTTCATTAGAAAAACATTCGAGTCAATCTTCTGGTTATTCATTGTTGATACCAGAAGATAATTACAGTCTCTAGATTCGTGTTTTCATTGATATATTCATTGAGTCTGTAAACGAACTGTCTGTTCAAAGAAGTTCGAAAAACATTCAAAGTCTTGTAAACCAGCAGCTAAGTCTGCGTGAAGTGTTGTAAAGCGCTAGGAGTTCTCGTAGCTGCGGGTTACGGGATCGGTTGACTGCTGTGATCCTTGCGGAGACTGATACGACTACGACATCGCCTGAGCTGGCTGAGAAGCACGCGTGGTCGTCTGATGCACTGGAGCCTCAGGATCCATCAAACTCTCCTCGATATCCACTGCATTGTTCACAGCATCCATGAAAGTCGCCGGGGACCCAGACAGCACCATCCGATATAGGTCAGGTCTCAAGCCCTTCAGGAACTTGTTCCTCTTCGTTCGCTCTTGGTTCGCCACAGCTGGCATGTACACTAGAAGCGCAGAAAACCGCCTCGCATACTCGGCCACACGCATATCACCTTGCTTCAAATTATCAAACTCACGCTCCCGGCTAGCGAAGTAGGACTCTGGAGCGTATTCGCGTCGAAAAGCCTCGCAGAATCCCAAGTGAGCACCGTCCCACTATCTCGAAGCATCCTAGAAGTACTCCTCCACCATCGCTGTGCATCATCTCGTAACTGCAGTACTGCCAACTTCAGTCTCTTTTCCGGAGCGTACTCCAGGGTATCAAATAGCTCCTCCATCTGAACAAGACACGCCTCAGCCCTAGCGCCACCCTCAGTACCGGCCAACGTCGGTGGGTTCGTCCGCTGAAATCGGGCTAAGACTAACTCCATTCCACCTATCTGCCTAGTGACGTCCTCTACCTGAGCGTCATCATCACTACCTGCTCTAGACTCCTCCTCAGAACGTCTAGTCCTCCTACCTCCTCCACGTCTCGGCGGCATCTAAACAAGCCTAGAGGTAAGATCTCACAGCAGATATAACAGTAAGACAGATAATAAAGCACATAAGTCACAGAGGCAATCAAAATCAAATCAAAACTCTGTGTCTAGACTCGAGTGTGATCAAAAGAAATCGAGCTTATCCCAGTTTAACCTCTGATACCAAAAATGTCAGGCCCCGTGCTAATTACTAACAATTAACACATAATAAGCGCATAAACACGGAAGCTTAAAATCAGGGCTTAAAAATTTTTGAAATGCAATAGGCCTGAACTTCAAATCATACATTCAAAATAGCGATAATAAAATACGAGTTGACTCAAACTCCAACAACAACAGGTATATCAACCAAAAATAAATCCCCAATACATGATAACACGGGGCATCCCCCGGTTCAATACATATCATATATAGACTGGGACTCAGGGACGCGTGGATCGACCAGCTGAACTTCCACTCGGTCCAGCTTGATTACCTAGTGCTCCTACAAATGGGCAACACAGACCCAAACAAAACAAAAGCAGAAACAAGTACGAGGTCAAGCCTCAGTACGAAGAGCTATCAAAGCAGATAAACATGCAACATGCTATGAATGCATGAGGGCTATCAAGAAATCGGATAGCTAAACCAGTCTATCAACTGGCAACTCAAATCCAGCCTCTATACCACTCACAGCCAATCAGCCGGTGGAAATCATCGGTCCGTGATCATCGGGGCCCCTCAGCCCATCACAGCTCGGCGGTAGACACTCGCATCCGGTAGTCACCGCTCCGACGATAGCGTTGGACTTTTTCGGGCACGACTCAACAGTCGGCCAGTCACAACGTGGCATCCAATCAGGTAATCAAATCAATTTATCAATTCAGGCTCAAGATGTATGCATGAATGCCATTCAATGTCAATACTCAATGCATACAAGCATAATACGTGAAAACAGAACAGAATTCAATCAATTCCATAATCTAAATTCACGTAAGCCTCATAACAGCGAATCACAACACCGAAAATAGACATGTTCACGCTCAACCGCTAAGGGCAGCTCAATCGTACCTTTCCTCTTCAATTTACCTAACAGATTTCTCCTGGCTCAAATCACGCAGCAGGAACTCCCTGGAAGCTGAAATCTGTTACAACATAGCTAATATCTTGGCTCAATCTCATCATAAATACGCTAATCCTACGGCCAGAAGTCTAATTCAATTCCTACACTTCTATGCAGGCATTAGCTACAAGAACAGAGCTCAATTCTATCAGGAATGCTCACCCAAAAGCTCACGCTAGCAGAAGAACGCACGCACAGACTTTTCTCAAAAGCTTCGAACTCCAGCAGCTTCACGTTTCCACTTCCAGCGCAAATACAACGTCTCAAAAAATTCTGTCAGGAATGCTCACCCAAAAGCTCACGCTAGCAGAAGAACGCACGTACAGACTTTTCTTAAAAGCTTCGAACTCCAACAGCTTCGCGTTTCCACTTCCAGCGCAATTACAACGTCTCAAATGGGTAGCAAACAAAAGAGCTAAGCAAGGGGAATCCAGCGCCACTAAGATT
>KQ991195.1:9265-19681 GCA_001598015.1 Dorcoceras hygrometricum | reverse complement strand
AGTATGGCACGTGTACCATATGCCTCGGCAATAGGTAGTATTATGTTTGGCATGATCTCGACTAGACCGGATGTCGCATATGCTCTGAGTGTCATGAGCCGCTACCAGGCCAACCCCGAGGAGCTGCATTGGAAGGCTATGAAGGATATTCTTAAGTACTTACGAAGGACTAAGAATATGTTCATGGTCTATGGGGGTGGTGAACTGAAACTGGAAGTCTACACTGATTCTAGCTTCCAATGTGACGTGGATGATTCGAAATCAACCTATGGATTTGTATTCATGCTCAATGGTGGTGCTTTCTCTTGGAAGAGTTCCAAGCAAGACACCATCGCGGATTCAACCACTGAGGCTGAGTACATTGCAGCATCAGCTGCTGCTAAGGAGGCCGTTTGGATAAGGAATTTCGTCCAAGAGTTGGGCGTCATTCGTAATGGAGTTGGTCCAGTCCCGGTGTACTGCAACAACACGAGTGCCGTTGCGCAAGCAAAGGAGCCTAGGTCTCACCAAAGATCCAAACACATACTGAGGAAATACCACATAATCCGGGATATTGTGGCTAGAGGTCACATAGCAGTTGAGAGAGTCGCCTCTGCGGACAACGTTGCTAATCCACTTACGAAGCCCTTGCCAGGACCCTTGTTTGAAAAACATCGCGAAACAATGGGACTGCTTCTGATGAGTAGTTGGCTTTAGGGCAAGTGGGAGATTGTTAGAGTAGATGTCCAACTAGCCAACTTGTGGCGTGTGGGTTTATAGACTCTTGTATACGATAATCTTTATATATATGATATTCGCATTTATTTATATGGCATTATTTACTTTCATTGTGTGTATGATGATTTACAATTGCGTTGAGTAAAGACCTAGAATGCACTAAAATGTATGTTAGATGTGATAGTGGGTATGACGGCTATCATGAAACACATCTAATAGTCACTGTGTATTCTGAACTGTTCCTAGTCGATTGGGCCGTCAAAATGAGGATAAGGTACGCATAGCTATCGGATCTATAGCGACTCTCGATTTACCAATGATCGTTGATCTGATCGGGATATATGGATTGAAAGGACAGTACCGTACGCTAACCACGACCAACTGGTTCTTGCAGGCACTATCAGTGATACCTAGGGGATCATGGGGCGATGTTGCTAGACACTTTACCATGATCCGATGGGCAAGTCCGGAATTGTGATTCCGGAGTCACAATGGTTGTGGGCCCACGGCTAGCTGTATCCCTGAACCATTGAGGGTCACACAAGTACTGGATTCAAGATTCCCGCACTGATACTCAGCTCAATGTGTTGAGCATACGAAGAGGATTTTGGGAGTGCGACTTCCTAAAAGGTCAACAGAGGTCAAATCGTGATTTGCCGATGTTGAGGGGCAAAACGGTCATTTTGCACTGGGGTTCTGAAAAATGGTTTTTCAGATCATAGTATTCAGTTTTGGAAACTGAGTCGATCGGTCCGATCTGATCGGCGATCGGAGTTACGATGAAGTCTTGGTGATGGAGATGAACT
Organism: Dorcoceras hygrometricum; assembly: GCA_001598015.1. Taxonomy (NCBI): domain Eukaryota; kingdom Viridiplantae; phylum Streptophyta; class Magnoliopsida; order Lamiales; family Gesneriaceae; genus Dorcoceras; species Dorcoceras hygrometricum. The sequence goes on along the minus strand of KQ991195.1, from coordinate 18,158 downwards.
GAATGTTCATCCGTTGGACCCGGGCCCGTTGGGCCGGTCCAAGTCCATGCTTAATTCTATTTAATTAAGCCTAAACCTAGACTTCAATACGCAAGACTCTCATTAACCCTAAACCTAGAGATTAGCGCCGCCCCCTCTCATCCTCAAGACCTCACGCCGCCGCCGCCGTGCGCCGCCCGCCGCCGCTCGCCGGAAAGTTGTTTCCGGCCTAGTTTTTCGAGGAGAATCCGTTGGCGAGAAAAATCCTTCAGTCTTCTAGTGCAGGCTGATTGGAGGGAGATCGATTCTGGTCGTGGACCGGATTGGCGTTATCTACCGCAGTCTACCGTGAAGAGCCGGAGTTCTTGTAATTCCGGTTGGAGCCAGGCACAAGTGCCAGCAAGGTATTCCTTTGAACACCCTATGAATGTCATAGAATTTGAATTGTTCATCGTATTGATCGTCTCCCGGCACATGTATTTTCTGTTCTTCCGCTGCCTCGCCGGGGGGCGCGATCCGGATCCCAACAAATACTCAACCTGTTGTAGCCCAACCCAATCCGCCCAATCTCACTCCGCTCACGGTGGCCAACCATACCAGCAGGGAGAAGAAACACGTGAGGTGTGGGAGCTACCCAATCCGCTCACAAATCTGCACCCTAGCACATACAATTCAAACAATGCAAGGAACGACAACAATAGAGATCTACATGCAACGAGTATAATGCGTGTATTCATAAAACAGAAGGCAGTAAACACTGAACAGCATACACGAACAACACAACAGCAAGCAAAGCACTCATCCATGCCAAATCTCAACGCTGTAACCAGCTCAACATCCGTACCTAGATTTCCTGCTAAGCTCACCACACACGATAAACCCGAGAGATCTGGTATGAAACCTGCTAAACAACAAACGCATAAATCTCAGAACGCTAACAGAAATCACAGACTGGGAGCTACCACTCAACCAGCGATTAATCCTACCCAAGAACTCAACAGGAAGCTCTAAATGAGGCTAAGAGTAAGATCTCATCGAATAATTCGAAACGCTACCTGAACAACGCAACACACGGCCGAAGAAGCTGCTTCGCGATCTTGTTTCCAGCCAACTACGCTTCCAGAAAATGGTATAAGATGAAGCACCTTCACGAGTCCAACGCTACCTTAATCGTTCAAAACAACGACCGGAAACGATGGGAATCGTCGGAGAAAAGCTACGGTGAACAGTGCTTAGGGTTCGCGACAGAGATTGGGAAATCGGGAAAAAATATTCTAAGTATGGGATCTGTTAAACAATCGAAGACCAAGTCTTCTATTAAATACACTTCTCAACAGCTGATAGAAACAAGAACAAATTCCACCGACAAAATCAGTTGTCGCAACTATATTCCCAACCAACTGCTGAAATCTCACACCAGTAGAGTCCTATCACTAAACAGCAAAAAACTAAACAAAACGACGTCGCAGAGGGACACGTCACCTCGCTACCAACAGCTGATTCACAAACCAGCAGATGAATAAAACAACGCATCAGATCTCTCAACAGTAGATGTCTCACGCGACCAACAGCTGACGCTCAACGTTACACCCAAAACGTTGTCGTTCCAACTTATCAAAACGACGTAGTTTCTGCCTCACGCTACAGTACAAAATCGGAAATCCACGTCAGCATTGCTGCTGCTTCCTACCAAAACGCAACAGCTGATATACCAACAGCTCACTCAATCGCTCAACTACAGGAACGTTGACTCGCGTTGACATCTGTTGGCAGTAACAAACAGACTTTCCCCAAGACATCTGCTCCCGCGAAACGGCGTCGCATCACGCCCGCATCACATTCATCAGACCTTCTTACGTCAGCAGATCTCTCACTAGCGCTAACCCAAAACGGCGTCGTACCAACTAATCTAAACGACGACGTTTTGCACTCGCTACTAAAACACGCTGGCAGACTTCTAAACAGTACTAGAACTAGCGGATTTCTCCTATTTGATCAGATCTCTCCACAAATCTGAATTCTTAAAATCCGATTAATTCCACAACTTAATCTTTTCTAAATTTTGGGTCTCAATGTGAGAGTGGGGTTCTCCGACCCCTGAGTCATACTTTCCGTGCGGCTTGTCTCTCCAGTATTACCCTGAGTTCTAGTCCTCTTCGGTGGCATTTTGTATTCTTTCTTCTATTCTTTTCCCACAGACGGCGCCAATTGATGTAGCCAAATTAATCTCAGCAGAGAGCTAATACCACCACGTCGAGGGGCTCGGTCACGTCAGGCGACTGGGGGACTGGTTTGTGTTCTCCTGGACGTCTGCGACCACAAACAACTCGTCAAAGGGCGCCGGAAGTGTGTCCGACGAAGCCCCTCCGATGCTTAAGTCAGGCGACGAACGAGAGAAAACGAGAGCAGTATATGAACTGAGTGCAAGAGTGTGCAAGAATGAGTGTGTGTATAATGAGGGAGCAAACCTGATATTTATAGAGGGACTAAGTCGGTGGGGTGGAGTGGAGATCTCGGGCGTGCGAGATCCTCTCCGTGATCTTCGGGGATCCTGTTGCACAAACAAGGAAAGTCGGATCGTCCTAGGATTCTTTAAATAAGGAAAGACGTATCCTGGTAGGATTCTCCTTCACGTCGGGTCGGAGTCCTCGGGTGATATCCCGAGCTGAGCGTGAAGCCTCGTGGCTAGGCTCCGACCACCGCCTGTGTGGTCCTCGGGAGATATCCCGAGCTCGGTGGCGTAGGTCCTCCGACAGTTCTCGATCTTAGTAGCATGGATCAGGTTCGTATCGCCCTGCTCGATCCTCGGGTCCCGAGGTGAATACGGGGGGGGCATCAATATGTATAATATTATTATTAACTGTGAATGAAAAAACCATCTTGTTACTTTATATACCATTAAGTATTACTAATGAATGTTAGTTAGTGTAACATCAAATTAAGTATTATATTATTTCAATAAATATTATGATGAATTCTATTTGTATGTATAATAAATGAATACTAATACGACTGTGAATGAATATTAATATATATGTTTTAAAGAAAATACTATATCACGTCTTCATTTTGTGGTGATTATAGAATGTTAATTATATTTTCTTATCAAATTGGATATTCAAGGGGTTAAATAAGATACATGGTATCCCAAAGGTTGAATTGAGTACATTTTATGTTCTATGGTGTGCAAAGAATATGTAATTTGCACATTAAGTGACATGATAAAGTATTAAAATCATCATAATGCATCTTCAATGGAAAAATAGTTTTATGATACCACTAGAAGATTAATTGTATTTTTACCAAACTATCAAAGAGGTCAAATCAGATATCTGTATCCGAATAGATACGTTTTTTGTTAAATTAAATATTTATTTGTATTTCACGATGATCGAGGAACATGTTTCTTGTACATCTAAATCACATAAATAAGTCATCGAAATGCAACAAAAACAACAACATGACTCCGTTTTATGGTGACAACCTAAAGGTAACTATTTTTTTAACATATTTGGATATTTATGAGGCAAGAATTTAAAATTAAAAATTAAATATCATAAAATAAAACAATAAGTTAATTTGTTAAATTTCGTTATAGTTATATAAGAGCGAAATGAGGTTGTTTCAAAAGTTTTACTATAGTTTCACTCATCTCTAAACTTTATTTTCGAACTATAAAATATGAATATTTAGCATTTTATGATTACAAAATTGAGTAATTAAATCGACAAATAAAGTATTTGAATCTCAAACTAGGTACTTTGTAGGTAAAAATAAGTAACTATTCGTATTGTATGATGACTATATTTATCATATGAGCAATATATAGTATTTTCTTACTAAGATGGAGTACTGAAATCCGATAAAGCATCTTGAATCACAAATTAAGTACTTGATAGCTAAAATTAAGTATTTATTCGTACTACATGACAATTATTTTGACGAAATGAATAATTTATATATTACAGAAGGATAAATTGTAAAAACAGGTCCAAAGGAGGTTAATGTTGGGTACTTGATAGCTAAAATTAAGTATTTATTCGTACTACATGACAATTATTTTGACGAAATGAATAATTTATATATTACAGAAGGATAAATTATAAAAACAGGTCCAAAGGAGGTTAATTTTGGGTGTCCTATTCTGTATTCAACAGATCACACTCTAAACTGAAGAATAACAGTTCACGATAGAAGGTTGGTCGAGACGAGAAAAGTCCTCTTTTCGCAAGACGAAATTGTCTGAGTATATTGCTCTCATTCCGACAGTCGTCACTAAGATACAACGACCTATGAATTATGATGTATACCACCACACTGTGTAATTCCGACGAACAAAATAAGTGTTTGAACTTTGTTTTTGAGTCGGGAACTGTTTGTAGGGAAAACAGAGGGAAAATACTGTGCATAAGACAAAGAGAATGCAGAATTAATTGAATTTCGAATGCCTAAACTGTCTGTATTTATAGAGGTTGGTCGGTTGCCTTGAATTGACGTATGCTTTCAAGAAACGTCATTTCGAACAGTTGCACTGCTTCGACAATTGCATTGCTTCGAACAATTACACTGTTTCAATAGTTGCACTGTTTCGAACCGTTGCATTGCTTCGGAGCCATTGCACGCCATCCCAAATGGTTGCAGTGTTCTGAACAGCTCGCAGCATTTCAGACATGAGCAGTTGCACTGAAACGAACCGTACTCCGGAAATTTTTTTTAAAGTGCGGAATAATCTTAAAAAGTATGGCTCGTCTCTTCAAAATATTTTATCAACATTTCTTAGAACATAAATAAATGTGTATCTCAAAACATAAAGTCATCCATACGGTTTAAAAATCAGAATAATTAAAGGTTGCGGAAACTGAACATGACTGATAAATATCTGAAAATGTTTCGTAGCAAAAATAAAGACGTCAGAGTGGTCACGGATAACAGCTCGGGCGTTCAGAGGTCCTCACCATCGGTTGGGATAAAATCAACAGGATCAACACCTGCACCATTTAAACCTAGTGAGCCTAAAGGCTCACTATGCTCTATCTGATAGTAACAAAATACGTATAGTAAAATCGGATGCAAGCACATAAGTATCGTAAAATAGCTTTAAAACATCCATGCGTGAATGATCGTAAAACATTCGTTCAACTCCTCATAATAGTACATGATCAAATATCATAACATACTGAGACATGAACATAACATAACGTAACTTAAAAGGGCGTATGAGTCGTATCCATGAAGTGTGAGCCATAACATAAGCGATTGATCAATCATAAAAACTAACGTACGTGGCGATGTGGTTCACCCGACCTTACCTCGGGATCCCTCACACCTCTATGCTGCCACTTCACCATGTCGGGAACATATGGATCCATAAGCTCGTAATAACATGAAAAGGGGTTAATCGTCCGGGTATCCCGATTCCGCCCATCATAAACTTGTCACAAAACACTTCAATCCCTCAAAAATATTTTTCTTTTCTTTCATGCCTTAACATATCATAAAACTTTCATGATACGTGCATTTCATAAAACATGCAATTTAAAAAGCTTAGCCCGTCAATATATATTTAATTCCTTCATTTAAAATATTATCATATTCGTATACATAAAATACTACATATATAATTAGATATATATTCACGGACTTCTATATTTCCTACTCCGGTCAAGGACTGGTTCAGGTGCCTGACACACTAACTCTAAGCCCAAAAGCCTAGACTCAACCTTAAAAAATGAAACTTAACACTAAACATTGACCCATTAAACTTTAAAATTAAACTTTAAAAAGTTATAAAATACTCAGTCCTTTACTTTAGAATCAAATATTAAAATTTGACAAAATAAAAGTCTCATTGACCAAAAATCTCATAAATAAAATAAATTAAAAAATGTTGGAAAACATATTAAAATATGCTTAAAACATCACATAAAGTCATCCACGAACTTTGGCAGCCCCTAAGACTCGAAATCTCAATTTTTACAAAAATGACCCGACGAGGCTCACTTCGAGCAACAAAACGGTAAAAATCATTAAAAATCCAATTCTTAACCGAACTCTCTATTTCGACCCACATCACCCTAACTCAATATACTAGTCAATGGAACAAGCAGGAATCAAAAAAGATTCAAGACGTGACCAACCTGATGCTCGTAATGACACTACTTGCGCGTGGACTGCAACCACGTGCTAGCCATAAAACTCATACCTAATTCGTTCCTCGATCAAATCGCTCCCTGTTTGGACCTGCATTATCCTAACTCAATGAGATATCTTCTGTAATCAACCTTGACCACATAGACCGCATACAACGACTTACCCAACCCCAACAACTCTACCCGCACACAGACGATGAGCCAGGACACGTGCTGATCATAAAATTCGTAATTAATTCATTACTTGACCAAATCGCTCCCTGTTTTTACCCACGTGATCCTAACTTGATGGACTAACTACGAGTACCACCCTTAGACCAAACCCTAGCCTCATGAACCGCCCAGGACCGAAGCTTCAATAATAATAGATCTAATCACAACACACACAATTCATGCATCAACATTTAAAAACAGTATATTATGATTTAAATGGTGAGAAAAGGGAGATAGTGTTGGCGCAGCGGAAGAATTAAAATTTTGGAGCCCGAGAACGGTCAATAAACCTGTAAAAACATTCATAAACATACATAGGATGTTTAGAATGGTACCTTGCTGGCGTCTAGGCGCCTGGCTCCGACCAATTTCACGAGAAAATCGGCACTTCAACGGTTGGCGGTTTTGGCCTCCTAATCCGGTCCACGACCGAAATCCCAATTCCTTCACCGGTCTGCACTAGAAAACTCGACGAAGATTTCACGGTAAAAACATTCATAAACATACATAGGATGTTTAGAATGGTACCTTGCTGGCGTCTAGGCGCCTGGCTCCGACCAATTTCACGAGAAAATCGGCACTTCAACGGTTGGCGGTTTTGGCCTCCTAATCCGGTCCACGACCGAAATCCCAATTCCTTCACCGGTCTGCACTAGAAAACTCGACGAAGATTTCACGGACGGAATCTCCTCGCCGGAACGGTCAGAACAAGATTTTCGACGGCGGCGGGAGGCGACGGTGGGCGGCGACGGCGGCGGTGGGGGAGGAGAGGAGAGGAAAGAAAAATATAAGCTGAGAGCTTTTGGTACGTCTCAAATGAATACCCCAGGGCCTCTATTTATAGATTTTTCCATGGGCTTGAACCAGCTTAATGGGCTTGGGTCGGACCCAGGCCCAGGGTGAACATTGGTTTCAAGTTCATCACTGTGGCTCCATCATAATTCCGATCGACGATCAGATCGGACCGATCTACACAGTTTACAAAACTGAGCATTATGATGTGAAAACGATTTTTCGGTCCACCTAATCCAAAATAGCAGTTTGCCCCTGTAAGGTTTAAATATAGTCAAACTAGTCCAAACTTAGGAAAATTGCATTTTGACCCTATTTAATTTTAGGAAGCCGCACTTTCATTGTCAGGCCTAGTGATCACAACAGGCAAACACATGCGGAAGCTAACAAAAGTGGGTAAAATTTTCGCTTTTAGGCCCGACGGTTTAAACATATAATTTAAAATACAACAATACTTAAAATAAGTTTTCCAATTCAAAAACAACCAACAACAAAGCATACATAATTCCAAACGTGTAACAGACTCCCCTAAGAGTACAACAACAAAGCACAGGGCATCTCCCTGGCTAACTGATACATATATATAAGTATGCTATATGCAACTGGGACACTCTAGCCACCTCCTGGGGCACCACCAGCTGGGTTAAACCCACGACCAGCTGTAGAACCTGGGTTTCCTGAAACAAAGCAACAAAGGAACAACCAAGCCCCGGAGGGACATGGGGTTAAACCCCAGTACGGAGAGCAAACATAAAACAGCAATATACAGCAAGGAATAAATTGTAGATGCTATGCATGAGACACCAAGGAACAAAGGAAAGCTCTACCCACTAGGGAGCTAAGGAACTCAAACATAGCTCCGAGAAACATTGACAATGTACCGTGGCCACGGGGTGAGTTCACAGTGTGGTAGTGAGCACTCGCCATGAAACTACACCCAATTACCAGATGCATCAAACAACTCGACCTGCTGTTGCCTCGCCCATGAACTGTGGTAGTTAACCACTCGGCGCATGGTGGCTACGATCCCAGCAGGGAGATGAGAGTGCGGTATTACCGCTCGCCCTCACAAACCCATGCTCGCGGACCGAAGTCCCATCACGCATGCGACTCGTCATAAGCTCCTTGACATGGAATGGAACCCGAAAATACAACTCAAACACTCAGAAAACAGATCTAAAACCTCAATATAAATATCGATTCATTCCAACGATACAAATTACAAACATCCGTTTCAAGTCCATTGCAGTGGCTTCATCATAATCCCGATCGACGATCAGATCAGACCGATCTATACAGTTTACAAAACTGAGCATTATGATGCAAAAACAATTTTCCGGACCACCTAATCCAAAATAGCAGTTTCAAGGATAGTCAAACTAGCTCAAACTTTAGGGAAATTGCATTTTTGACCTGTTTAATTTTAGGAAGTCGCACTTCCATCCTTCCTCCTCCTATACTCAACAAATTTAGCTTAATTTCCGTGCGGGAATCGAGAAACCAGTACTTGTGTGACCCTCAATGGTTCAGGGATACAGCTAGCCGTGGGCTCACAACAATTGTGACTCCGAAATTTTCGGTTCGGACTAACCCATCGGATCATGGTAAAGCGTCTAGCAACATCGCCCCATGATCCCCTAGGTATCACTGATAGTGCCTGACCAGTCGGTTGGAACCCGAAAATACAACTCAAACACTCAGAAAACAGATCTAAAACCTCAATATAAATATCGATTCATTCCAACGATACAAATTACAAA
>KQ991188.1:4168-14778 GCA_001598015.1 Dorcoceras hygrometricum | reverse complement strand
AGACGCCTATCATGTAGAGTCTCAATGAAGTTTCGAGTCGTGAGGACTAATCAGTACAACCAAGACCTCGGACTTATCCACTCGACAAATGGTAACCACTTGGAAAGTCCGAACGAGGTTAGTTCGATAGATCACCAGGTCACTATCTATCTGCATGCTCAGAACATCACAATGTTCCCTACCAATGAAACATGGTACTTCGCATCGCAGATACTAGTCTCGAACTCGGGCGGCCTTATCCTCAATTTGACGGTCCAATCGACTAGGAACTTGTTCAGAATACACAGTGACTATTAGATGTGTTTCATGATAGTCGTCATACCCACAATCACATCTAACATACACTTTAGTGTATTCTAGGTCTTTACTCAACGCAATTGTTAATCATTATACACACAATTAAAGCAAATAACTCCATATAAATAAATGCGAATATCATATATAAATATTGTTTCATACAAGAGTCTATAAACCCACACGCCACAAGTTGGCTAGTTGGGCTCTACTCTAACAGCTGTGAGTTGGATGGAACTCCCATAACGCTGGCTCATATTATTGGGAACGTTATGGCGACCGTCAAGTACAACTCAACATTGATGGGTCATCTTGACACGTGATAGTAATCAGCGTCATATTATTTGGCCCTTACTGGACGTGAGGTAAATACATGGAGGTTGCACCTGTTGCAATTGGGCTCTAACTTTTGAGGATCATGGTTGGCTGATATTATTTGGGACCGTGATTCCTTGATTGGACTCTGTGTATCCACTAATGAAACTTGCTTTCTCGTTCATTAGAGGGTGGTCAAATCGTTAAAATAGTGGGAGGATAATTCATAAAACTAAATTACCATGTTTTATGTCTTAGCATTTTTCATGAATAGTCTGTAACGCATGTCTGTTTTTCTTTCAGTATAAACTGCTATAATCATGTCTTCGATCAAAAATCCACTTGTTGCGATACTGGATAGCAACAAGTTCACTGGCTTAAACTACCAAGATTGGTTTCGAAATCTCAAGATTGTCTTGGCTTCGGAGAAACTTCTCTACACGCTAGAGAAGAGCCCTTCGAAGGAAGCCCTTGCCAATGCCAGTCCTGAGGAGCTAGAAAATTGGAAAATGGTGGGATGATGAGCTTAAGGCACGATGCTATATGATAGCATCTATGTCCAACGAATTACATCGACGGTTTGAGAAGACGGAGTATGCTGCTGACATACACCTTCATCTCAAAGAGCTGTATGGGGAGAGCTCTCGGACTGAGAGGTTCACTACTGTCAATGAGCTCATGACGAGTCGCATGAACGAGGGGACTTTGGTCCGCAAGAATGGGGTCCGTATGATTGGGATCATTGAAAAACTAGTGGGCCTTGATATCACGCTTCCACATGAGCTTTCTGTGGATCTGCTTCTCCTCTCCCTCCCTTCTGCGTTTGACCCCTTTGTGTTCTACTTCAACATGAACAAGCTGGAGGCCACCCTTGAAGAGGTGGTAAACATGCTTGTCGTGTTTGAGGGGATCATAAAGAAGGACAAGCCCGTCCTCCTAGCCGGCGTATTCGGGAGGGTGAGACCCACTTGAGGCTTGGAAATGGAGCAAGGGTTGCGGCCGAAGCTATCGGATATGTTTATTTATTTCTTTACTTCAAATTTTAAGTTGTTGTTGAGAAATGTTTTTTTATTCCTGAATTAATAATGAACATTATTTCCGTTTCTATGCTTGATAGTGATGGATATTCTTGTCATTTTGCCAATTCGATTTGCAATATTTACAAGAATGAATGTTTAATTGGAATTGGGGAACGCGAAAACGATCTATACGCCTTAAAATTGAGAGAAGTTCCAACTCGCGATGTGGAAACACACACAACAACAATAAAAAGGATAAACGATAATCTGAACCCGACACAACTTTGGCATGCTATGATGGGTCATATTTTCTTAAATAGGATGAACAAGTTGATTAGGAGAGACATGTTTAATATGTCTGATATTAACTCCTTACCAACTTGTGAATCCTGTCTCAAAGGAAAAATTACAAAATTGTCCTTCACGGGCAAGCCTGAACGTGCTCAAGGTCTATTGGATTTGATTCATACTGATGTGAGTGGCCCACTTAGCATTGGTACTAAGTATGGTCACACCTACTTCATCACCATTAGCGATGATCACTCTAGGTATGTGTACTTGTAATTAATGAAGCACAAGTCTGAATCCTTTGAAAAGTTCAAAGAATTCAAGGCTGAAGTAGAAAATCAATTGGGAAGGAGTATTAAAACACTTTGATACGATCGAGGTATAGAATACTTGAGGGCCAAATTTCAAGATTATCTTAAAGATAATCGGATTCTCTCTCAGTGGACCCCTCCGGCCACACCACAACTAAATGGTGTAGTGGAGCATCGTAATCGAACCTTGATGAACATGGTTCGATCTATGTGAGCTTCACTGAACTTCCTACCTCGTTTTGGGGCTATGCGCTCGAAACAGCGATAATGTTGTTGAACATTGTCCACACAAAGGCAGTGGATAAAACTCCATATGAGATATAGATGGGCAAGCCACCCAAGTACTCGTACTTGAGGATTTGGGGATGTCCTACTTACGTGAAGCAGACAGTGGGTAGATAAGCTGGATAACAGAATCCATCTTATACTACTTGGAGCATCGTAATCGAACCTTGATGAACATGGTTCGATCTATGGAGCTTCACTGAACTTCCTACCTCGTTTTGGGGCTATGCGACTCGAAACAGCGATAATGTTGTTGAACATTGTCCACACAAAGGCAGTGGATAAAACTCCATATGAGATATAGATGGGCAAGCCACCCAAGTACTCGTACTTGAGGATTTGGGGATGTCCTACTTACGTGAAGCAGACAGTGGGAGATAAGCTGGATAACAGATCCATCTTATACTACTTGATTGGGTATCAAATTATTCTATTGGATACTGCTTCTACTATCCCAATGAAACAAAAGTGTTTGTTTCTAGAAATGCCACCTTTCCGAAAAAGGAATTTCTACTTGATAGAAAAGGTAAGATAGTAGAACTAGAGGTTCGAGAACCAACTAAAGTACCAAGTGAATCTCTCACACCTCAATGGCCAATCCTTGATATGGACACACCTAGGAGATCTAAAAGGGTTCCTAGGGATCCTGTTAGATATGGTTTCCTCCTTGAAGATGATCAAAGTGATCAAAATGTTTGATGTGATCCAAGAACCTTCATGGAGGCATAACATCGCCGAAAACAACCATCGACTGTCAATTTCCGATTATGATTCTAATTTGTGGAATGAAGCAATGAAATATGAGATTGACATGAATTCGAACCAAGTCAGGACTCTCATGAATCCCCTCGAAGGAATAGTTCTTATTGGGTGTAAACGGATATACAAGAGAAAACTTGGGCCTGATGGTAAGGTACTGACCTACAAGGCGTGACTGGTCACGAAAGGTTAAACACAAAGACAAGGCGTTGACTATGATGAAACCTTTTCACCAGTCGCAATGTTCAAGTCAATTAGAATCCTACTAGCCATAGACGCATGGTACGACTATGAGATATGGAAAATGGATGTGAAAACTGCGTTCCTTAATGGAAACATTAATAAAGAGATCTATATTGTGAGATCCGAAAGATTATTGGATTAATTGAGTTAATTAATCGGGTTTAGAGTAGACTAGGTTTGGCTTGAAAGCCTTCGAATAGCTATGTATTTTTGATATATTTTGCGAGAAAAAGATCAGATTTGAGGGTTGGTCAGCGCTGGATGATTGCATTCAGATTTGGTGGTGAAATCTTGTAGTCGCGCTTTATTTTGGGCACGCTAGTGAATTTTGTTAGCGGGTAGCGAAGCAACATCGATTTGGAAGAAACCAGATGTGGAATAGCGTGTTGTAGCATTACGTGGGCAGGTCCGGTTCGTAGTCCCGATTCGTGGTTTGGGGTAGACCGAAGCGGTCCAGGGAGTTCATCCTTGACTGGTCAACGCTTGTGTGAAATCCGGTCTTTTAGATCTTAGTGGCGATGTGACGTCGTTTAGCGGTAGTAGATTTGGTGTTAGCGGGATGACGTGTCAAGTAGGAATAGTGGATTTCAATTCGACGTCGTTTTGAGAGACACGCGTCTTAGTTAATTGAATTGTGTTGCGACGTCGTTTGGTGATAGCGCGCTGTGTTAGCGTAAGATCCAGATCTGGAGTGTTACTCAGATCTGAGTTGGGAACATCTTTGAGCAGTTTTTGTCGGTGGCTACCGTTCAACAGATTTGGGGAACTTAAGTTATATTTATAGAGGACTTTGACTGGTCTCGCGATATTGTTTCCCCACACTTATAAATATTCTCGTAACCTTATCATGTCGCGCTACCCTAGCTACTGTTCAGTGAATCCTATTTCCTTCGATTTCTGGTGGTGTACAGCTCCGACGGACGCAAGAGCGATAACACTGGACTCCTCTTGTTAAGGCAATTTTTCTCATACCTCTTTCGAAGACTTTGGAGAGCTGGAAGAAGATCGCGAAGGAAGCTGCTTTGTGTAGTCTGTTAGCATTTGAGCAGATTTGCTTCTGCCTTTCAGGTATCTTGTTGGGTTTCAGATCTGGTTGCTCGGGACTGCTTGTTGTGGTAATTGTAGCTCGGAACTAAGGTATGGATGTGAGCTTGTTTACAGCATTGGAATTGGCATGGATATTATGTGTGCTGCTGTGTATGCTTCACTATTGTTGTTGCTTGCTTCTGTTGTGTTGATTTCTGCAAGCTGTTACATTGCATACACGCATTATTCATGTTGAGCTCAGACCTTGTTTAGCCATGTCTTGTTGTGTTGATCTGCGCGTACCATGATGCTTGTTTTGGAGGCCGAGCGGGTAATTCCCGTGTCCCTCATCTCCCTGTTGGGATTTGTTAGCCACTATGAGCGGAGTGGGTAGCTCCCACATCTCATGAGTTGGGCAACAACAGGTTGAGCTGTGTTGTGCATCTGGTACCGTGTGTTGAGACGAGTGCATAGCTCCCATATACTCACACTCCCCGTGGCCACTATATTCCAGTGATTGGATATCTGTTGTTGAGAAGTTCTTTGAGATCCTTAGGCTCCCTGCCTTCGGTGGTTGCCTCGTTCTCATGCATAGCATTCGCATTTTATCTATTGCTATTTAACTGCTGTTTTTCAGTTGCTCTCCGTACTGGGGTTTGACCCCTTGTCACTCTGGGGCTGGTTGTCTTGTTTGCCTGTGTGTGTTTTCAGGTTATCATGGCTTCTCCGCTGGTCGTGGAGTTGATCCAGCTGGTAATTTCGCGGGAGGTGGATAGATTGTCCCAGTTATATGTAGTAGATGCATATGATATTTTCGTTATATTGTATTGTGTCTATGTTGAGCGAGAGACTCATTTGTTTGTTGATTGGGAGCCACTCTATGTTTGTATGTTAGCTACGTTGTAGTTGGTTTTCGAGCGTTATAAAACCAAAATTTTGAATAACTTTGTATTAAATTATGTTTTCTAAGTCAGGCAAAAAAATAAAATTTTGGCCACTATTTTAATGCTTACGCTATTGTGTTTTATGTGGTTTTACTCTTGTTGAGCACGAGGCCTGACACTTTTGGTATCAGAGCTTAAGTTGGGATAAGCTCAATGTCTTTTGATCACACTTGAGTCTAGGAACAGTGTTTCTTGTTGCATGTGCATGATGATAGGATCAATATGAATCGAAAACAGCCCTAGGATTTCAGAATGGGGGTTGAATGAACTCCTTTGGATTTTTATTTTTTGAAACCTTAAAACAATTTTACAAGCGCTTCGCTTAACTCAGATCTGAGGTATCTCAGTTTAAATCTGATCTCTCGACTAGCAATAATTGTTCGGAAATAAGTCGATTGAACAGTGAACACTATAAGTAAATAGATGCAGTAAGTAAAGTATAAGGAGAATAGATTTGTTTCGGAAAGTTCGGATATCATATCCTACGTCTCCCCTTCTTCCTTTTCAGGAAGGTTCCACTAGAATAATTTGATGCACATAGCTTCTGTCTACACCCAGTCACCGAGCCTCGCTCCAAGTGAACTAATAGCAATCTCCAACTATACGCAGATACAACTTCTGAATTACAAGCAACTTGATTTTTCGAACCTGCTTCACACAGCATGTTCGTTACAAACTCAATATTGATATACAATGAAGTGCTAAACAATGAGTACTGTAAATCTTCTGGTTCTAAACAGAGAAACTCAATTTACAAATGTAAAACCAGAAGGTGTGACTCGAAGATGAAACTAATACGACCAATGTGAAGTGTTCTTCGAGTTTTGAAGATTGGAATAAGAATATTTTTGCAATAATTAGTTCCAATGAATATTCAAGAGCTTTTGTATGTGAATTGACCGAGAGTCTCTTGATTTGAATTCTTCATCTATTTATCTTCTCCAACTTCAACGGTAAGTGGAAAACAAATTCCTTTAAATATCTTCATCAACGCATTCAGCACTTAATTAACGCTATGCCGAAGGTACTTTAGCGTTTATTAGGGCTTAGTTGATTTTCATATCGAATCTGGTACACATCATATCAATTTATTTGCGTGATGTGCATCTTTACTCAAAATAGCCCTGAGTTTGTTTCCTTAATCCAAGATGTGTGACCGTTGATATCTTTCGGATAGAGAGGTGTGTTTAAGAAATTCTGAGGCTTATATCTGTTGTACATTGATATCTGAAATCACGCTGTCTTTGTGAACAACTGCAAGAAATGTCTCTATATGGCCGTCACATCTGAAATATCTCCTTGAGTATGACGGATCTGAATATTGTACTATTCTCGTAATCAAAACTGATAGCATACATCTGTAAGACACTGAGTCGAATCTGTCCAATGTAAGTCCGTTACAGAAATATGAATTACGGTAAAGCTCTTTCGAATAAACTGTCTAATATCTGATATAGCATATTTGGATCGGACTTCCTGTAACTGATATCTGAATAACCCTGTGTAGTTTGTTCACATCTGATGCTCTCGAATCTGAATTATAACATCTGAGTCAATATAACGGAATCTGTTACTGAAATCTCTAAATCAAGTCTAAAAACTTCACATCTGAAATCGTGACCCGATAATCAAGTTAACCGACCCGATTACTCAACTGATCCAAATACCCGAATCTGAGAGATTCAACCCGATAACTGAATTAATCCACTCGATAGATGATTCAGGAATCCAAAACACTCGAGTCTGAGAATACTTAACTGTAAACCACAATGTCTGTCTGTTCGGATCTGATTCTTAAAATCGGTTATAGTATTATTTTTGTTATCACCAAAACTCATAAATTTTATATTAATAATTTCCCCATTTTTTGTGATGACAAAACTTAGCAGCCTACTGACTTATATAGAGGCAAAAATAAATTGTTCCAAGTCTGCTAACGAAATTTATATACGGAATTAGTTGAGTACAAAATATTTGTACAGCGGATGATCAAAAAAACTGTTTATTTCAATTATCCTCGTAGCCAATAACTGGCATCTATCCTGTGAGGTTCACTACTTGAGGATCCACTCCTATCACCTCTGCTTCTGCCTCTATCTCCAGGAGGGGGCTGCTGGCTTCTTTCCCCCTTTTTGTCATTACTTCCTCTACTGATGTAGGCAATAAGTTCACCTAGCTGAGAGGAAAGATTATTATAATTCTCCTGTGCTTGCGCATGGAACTCCAGTAAATCATTGCTAACAGCAGCCAGGCGATCTTCTAACTCCGTAGACAATGCAGCCTTTTGATCCTTTACGTCCTTGCGAATATCATCTAGCCCTGTGACCACGACAATCTGCTGAGCGCTGAGCTTTCTTTGAGCAGTCAAAATGTACATGGACAGAGCGGTCTTCTGAATATCCTGGCGTACATTTTTAAACAACCCTCTACAGAAGCTGTCCTGTTGCTCCAACATCTCAGTAAGCTTCTTTTCAAGGCTTTGAATTTCCATCAAAATCATATCCTTGAGATGTTCCTGATGGATCTGTGTAAACAGATCCTGATTAAGTTTTGAATTACACAAAACCTGTTATTGTGTTTCTAACAGTTCTACTTAGTGTACAGATCTTATCTATCGAAGAAAGATGTCGCGAAACTGAATTTGTCCAGTCGATGGTTTACAATATAAAGTTCAGCAGTTGGTTTGGTTAATCATTGTATACGGCATCTGGATTAGCAATGGAGACGTCCAAAGTTGAGTCAGTTGTTCGTAATTAGGCGGAGGCCAAGTTGAACCAGTTGGAGCATAGTGAACCAGTTGGAACGATAAGAACCAGCTGCAAACGCTAGAAGAGGAAGATGGACCAGCTGGAAAGCTAAGCAATGATGACATCAGCAGTGACATCACAATCAACAGGAAGCTACAGTAGAACCAGTCGATGGATGATCCAGATGCAAGAGATGACGTCTTACAGGAAGAAGTATCCAGTCGCAAGCTACTGTTCACCAGCAGATGATAATTGAAGTTAGCGATAGCAAATTTATGTCGTTTGGATAAATGGATATGACAGCGTTTTGCTTTCGTGCTAAGAATTCAGCAGAAGGACTTTGCGATGGTAATGACCAGCAGGCAGCTACAGTACATCTAGACGAGAGCTTCAGTGATATAATTAGCCAGTCGAGGATGCATAGCAAATGATGTCGTTTGATAAGTTGATACGTCATCATTTGATCTAACCAGTCGTTGGGAAATCCAGTCGCAAGCATTTCACGACCAACGACTGGACAACCAGCTGCAAGCATATATTCACCTGCTCAACCAGTCGCAAGCTACAGTGTATCCAGACGCAAGAAAAGCAGAAGTAGCGAAGAGTTGCAACCAGGCGCAAAGAATCCAGTCGCAGCAGTTAAAGAATGAACCAGCAGCGAAGCAGTTGACAAATTACGAATAGTCTAAAGCTGGATGTCAACTGCTAAGCTTTATTCAAATGTTGAAGATGACAAAAAGTGTCAGGCCTCGTGCTCACAACAGATAAACACATGCGGAAGCTATCAAAAAGTGGGTAAAATTTTCGCTTTTAGGCCCGACGGTTTGAAACATATAATTTAAAATACGACAATAATTAAAATAAGTTCGTCAATTCATAAAATCACCAACAATAAAGCATACATAATTCAAACATGTATCAATCTCCCCTACGGGTACAACAACAAAGCGCAGGGCATCTCCCTGGCTAACTGATACATATATATAAATATGCTACACTGTGTCTACTACAGTGCGCTTCTCGAAGGATCTCTTCCTTCAAATCAATCAAATTGGGCACAACCACCCTGCCCCAGAAACGCAAAAAACCATCGGACGAGACAGAATAGTCCTCAAGTTCGCCAGCCCTGACTTTCATCTTCAACTCATGGATTGACGGATCGGTCCTCTGAGCTGATCGAATGCTAGAAACAATCTGTGGTTCCACTTGGAAAGATGAAACCATCACACAATCCTCAGTCGGGTAGAATCTCCAACCCGAAGTGTTAAGATGCTCTTGATCCTTAGAGATGTACAGCGACGCAAGCATCTCACTAGCCTTCCTGCTCAAAGCATCAGCCACTACGTTCGACTTCCCAGGCTGGTATTTAATCTCACAATCAAAATCCTTAAGCAGCTCCATCCACCTACGCTGCCTCATGTTCAAGTCAGGCTGTGAAAACAGATATTGCAAACTCTTGTGGTCGGAGTACACCACAAACTGCTCGCCATACAGGTAGTGACGCCAGATCTTTAACGCAAAGACCACTGCTGCTAACTCCAAATCATGAACTGGGTAATGAGTCTCGTGCGGTTTCAACTGCCGCGAGGCATACGCAATGACTCTACCATTCTGCATCAGCACACAACCCAATCCATTTAGCGAAGCGTCAGAACAAACAACAAAACCACCTGAACCGGACGGCAAGACCAACACAGGCGCAGTAGTTAACTTTTCCTTAAGCAGTTGAAAAGCATTCTCACACTGCTCAGTCCAAACAAACCGTTTATCTTTCTGGGTCAATTGGGTCATCGGCTTTGCTATAGATGAAAACCCTTCAATGAAACGATGATAATAGCCAGCCAGACCTAAGAAACTGTGAATCTCAGACACATTTCTCGGTCGCTCCCAGTTCAATACGGCATCCACTTTACTGGGATCCACAGAAATGCCATCAGCTGAAATGACATGGCCCAGAAATACAACGCGATCCAACCAGAACTCGCACTTGGAAAACTTCACATACAACTGCTGCTCTCTCAACCTCAGAAGAACCATCTCCAAGTGCTCCTTGTGCTCCCTCGGAGTCTTCGAGTAAACTAAGATGTCGTCAATAAAAACAATCACAAACTGATCTATGAACTCTCGGAAAACACGGTTCATCAGATCCATGAAGACTGCAGGCGCGTTTGTCAACCCAAACGGCATCACCAAAAACTCAAAATGTCCGTACCTCGTACGAAACGCAGTCTTCACGACATCTTGGTCCCTTACTCTGAGCTGATGGTACCCAGAACGAAGATAAATTTTAGAATACACCGCAGAACCTTGCAACTGATCAAACAGATCATCGATTCTCGGCAACGGGTACTTATTCTTCACAGTGGCTTTATTCAACTG
>KQ991186.1:4997-17792 GCA_001598015.1 Dorcoceras hygrometricum | reverse complement strand
AGTCGTGAGGACTAATCAGTACAACCAAGACCTCGGACTTATCCACTCGACAAATGGGAACCACTTGGAAAGTCCGAAGGAGGATAGTTCGATAGATCACCAGGTCACTATCTATCTGCACGCTCAGAACATCACAATGTTCCCTACCAATGAAACATGGTACTTTGCATCGCAGATACTAGTCTCGAACTCGGGCGGCCTTATCCTCATTTTGACGGCCCAATCGACTAGGAACATGTTTAGAATACACAGCGACTATTAGATGTGTTTCATGATAGCCGTCATACCCACTATCACATCTAACATACGCTTTAGTGTAGTCTAGGTCTTTACTCAACACAATTGTAAATCATTACACACATAATGAAAGTAAAGAATGCCATATAAAAGAATGCGAATATCATATATAAAGATCGTTTGTACAAGAGTCAATGAAAACCCACAAGCCACAAGTTGGCTAGTTGGGCATCTACTCTAACATCTTCCTCCTCGGAAGGTATCACTAGAAGATTTGATGAATGTAGACCTTCTACAAAAACCCGATCCCGCAACCAGCAGATACGAGAACTCCTAGTATCTCCACACCAATCCAAGCAGACACAGCTGCTGGTTTACGACACTTGGTAATATTTTCAAACGGCTTTTGAGAGCACGTTTGTTACAGACTCAATAAGATATTACAATGAAATGCACGTATTTGAGACTGTAAATTTCTCTGGTTTCTAAAAACAGAAACTTGATTCAAAGGTTGAACCAGAGAATGACTCGAAGGTATATCAATGAAAAACAACAGTATTGTTCTTAGAGTCTTGTGAGATTTAGGTATGCTTCAAAAAGGAATAGCTCGAGAATTCAATTTGGCAGCGTTTCAGCAATAGCGATGGTGAGAGTTTTTCTTCAATTCAAAACATCTGCAATTTATACTCTTCGTTCAACGGTCGATTAATCCAGATAAGGAAACAAAATCCTTTTTGAAATTCTGACAATGGTACGCCGTAAATCCTGCTCCTCTACATGGTAAATTGCGTATCGTCAGAGAAAATTTGTCGATTTCCATGTCCGTGCAATCCGTTGTAACGACCTCTGCCAATGCGTACTATTTATCCAAAAATAGTACCAATCTTGTCTCCTTAATTCTAGGCAATTTGAACGATTCTTGTTTTGGCCATCGATCTTTTCCAATTGAGTATACGATCGAATTTGAATCAACTTAAAGCTTGCGCTTGAAACCATTTCTGTCGACAGATCTTTCTTTGTTGAAGATGAATGAATAGTCCCTTGCTATTGAAAAATCTGTCACGGTAAACACAGTTAAACCACTTGCAAATTTCAGCAATGATGATGTCATCAAATCTGTTCCTCTACTGTAGCTGACGTCATCGTATCTGTTATATGACCATTGTAGTTAGATCTGATGGTGACATCATGATATCTGATATATCTACTGTAGCTGACGTCATCATATCTATTGACAGCGAACGATGTCGTGTTGAACTTACTGTTACCAAACCTGTTGAGCATATCCTATAGCGCTATCTGTTGTCAGCGACGATGAATAGTATCGTTACAAGATCTGTCGAATATACTTAACAATGAATACGACCCTTTTTGTTGATAGAACCCTTTACTGTTTCAATATCTGTTGGCAGATACTATCACCGATAAAATAATCAAGTGCTGTTGGCAGATATCATCATCCTCAATACTCCATTAACAGTAGATTTCTGACCCGATAACCCGAATAACCAAATCGATAACTCCACTGTTCCAAGATCCGATTCTTATCAACCCAAAATCATAACTGTAACTCAAACCAATCATTGTTGTCAGAAACCTCTAATCTCTGTGAGAAGATATTCGAAATTAATCGTTTAGGTCCAAATCTTTTCTTATTTTTGTTATCACCAAAACTATTGATTTTATACTAACATTATCTTATGCTGTTTCTTTAGCTGTTTCAGTTGCTCTCCGTGCCGGGGTTTGACCCCATGTCCCTCTAGGTCTTGGTTTGTTTTCCTTGCCTGTTTTGTTGTTCAGGTTATCCAACTGGTTGTGGAGCTTACCCGGCTGGAGGTGCCCCAGGAGGTGGTTAGAGTATCCCAGTAGCGTATAGCATATATTTATGTATCAGTATTGTTAGCCAGGGGATTCCCTGTGCTTTTGTTGTATTATGTTGTACGCAGTTGTGGTTGTTTCCAAGTTCTTGATAGATGCCTTTTTCTGTGCTGTGTGTCGTGGGCTGGTAACCGTTGTTGATTTTGTAAGCTGGGATATCTATTTTGAGTATTGTCGTATTTTAAATTATATTGTTTTAAACCGTTAGGCCAAAATCAAAAATTTTACCCGCTTTTTAGTAGCTTTCGCTTGTGTATGTGGTTTTACTCTGTTGTGAGCACGAGGCCTGACAATACAAGAAACCAGTTCATGCTGAATCAATGTGGCAAGCGTTTTGAAGTTGAGATGGTTCATTCGATGATGCCACAACCAGCTCTTAGAAGAGTCAGCTGCTAGGCAGTTCTGTTCAGATCCCATCTGCTCTGACCAATTGATAATCTAGGTATTCCCCGATCTTTTGCCTACAGTAAAGTCAGACCATCTGGACTCTGAACTGTGCAAGTGTGCTTTTGAAAGCTAACTGTGTAACCCTTGTCACACAGCTGACTTATACTAATTAAATTATAGCACAGATTCTCAACAACTAAACTATCAGATATTGAAATGTTACCGTCGGTAAGCTTACCCTTATCCACAGTGTTACCATGTGAGTTATCGCCAAAAACGATTTTCGCTCCTTTGTGAGGTGTCACATCTGATAGCAGCTTTGGGTCTCCTGTCATGTGACGTGCACAGCCGCTATACAGGTACCATATGATTGACTCTTCTGCAGCTTTGTACCTATTACTCTGCAATCACGAAAAC
Source organism: Dorcoceras hygrometricum (assembly GCA_001598015.1). NCBI lineage: Eukaryota > Viridiplantae > Streptophyta > Magnoliopsida > Lamiales > Gesneriaceae > Dorcoceras > Dorcoceras hygrometricum. The sequence goes on along the minus strand of KQ991186.1, from coordinate 14,873 downwards.
AGATTTTGGTACCCAATTTTACTTGGGTCCAGATCGGATTACCCCTTTCGGGACCCATACTTGAATTACCTTAACAGTTTTCCCAGTATGAAAATCCATAAGGGTGTGTGCAGAAATATGGTGAGATCTGTTGAGCTTTGTCTTAGTATGTGGACCATTTAGATCTCTTCGGGGCTGAACCTTTCTCCAAACATATTTGACCTTCGTCGAACTCCACTTGGGCTGGTGAGGAACAGACGACTTAGAGCCAGCTCTCGATTTCTCTTTAACAAGTCTGTTCTTTAACCAGCTTTGCTTAGAATTCTCAGGTCGGATATATCCGATACCAGCTTTGCCTTTTTGGTTCAGTTGCTCAGAGGTCTGGTCATCATACTTTACCGAGTCATAATTATTATGTATCACACTGGCTTTGACAAAATTCATCTTTTTTAACTTGTCATACACCAGATTTGACTTAGTACTTGTCTCTCCGGATCTACTTTCTCCAACATTGAAACCCAAGCCAGATTGTCATTTAATGGATTTTGAATCTCATGCAGGTTGCTCAGAGAAACAGAAGACTGAGTCCATGATCTCATCACCAGATTTAATCTTTCGTTCTAAGATGTGAGCTCGCAGGACTTTAAACTCAAAACTTCATTCTCAGTTTTCAGCTTACTTAACTCGATTTGTAAACTGTCAGTTTCCCCAAGTTGAGCGATACTTGGTTCAATTGAACTATTTTTCAAATCCATGTTTTCAGCTTTGAATTCCTCGAATGTATGAGAATGCTTTCGGTACTCTTGGACCATTTCATTCAGTGCATTGATTATGTCCGCTCGTGTAAATTCAATGTTTGAGAAATCGAATACCTGATCTTCCGTAGATTGGTTGGCCGTTGGGCAATGGACTTCTTCCTGCTCACTATCGCTTGATGAGGAGCTGCTTGATGAGGTGTCAGAGTCTGAATCTGCCCAGTTCTTGTTGCTCTCCTCTGCAACAAGTACTTTACGTTTCCTTGGATCTCCTATCATCCTTCTTAGTTTTGTCATCCTTCTTGTTCTCATCCTTCTTTGGTCTGTTGCAATCTACTGCAAAGTGCCCTGGACGAACACAGTTCTAACAATTCATGTCAGTTCAAATATTTTCAGATATGTTTGCATTATTATAATAGAAAGAAGGGTTATAGGATTTTCTCAGGTATTTCCCAAACTTCTTAACGAAGAGGGACATGAATTCATTGCTTAGTTGTTCGGCAGACTTGATAGTTCTTGGAGAGCACTGTTCAGATGTTGTTTCTACCAGAGCTTTTGTTGGTTGGGAGGTAGACGGTCCTGTCTCAGATCTGGTTTCTAACTCATACACATACGCCTTCAGATTCACAAACAGATCATGAAGTTCCAACTTGTTTAGGTCCTTAGACTCTCTCATAGCCATCGTCTTGACATCCCACTCCCTGGGCAGCGCTCGCATCGCTTTAAGTGCCAACTCTCGGTTGATGTATTCCTTTCCCAAGCTTGTAAGCTCTATCACCACAGCACTAAAACGCTCATCAAACTCCGCCATGGTTTCGCCCTCTCGCATATTGATTGATTCATACTTCTGCTGGGCTACAGTCAGTTTATTCTCCTTAGTCTCATCGTTTCCCTCGCAGATCTGGATCAGTTTCTCCCATATTTCATTGTCAGTGGCACAGGTTTTGATCTTGCTGAACATATTCTTGTCCAGTGTCTTGTAAAGAATATCCTTCGCCACATTGTCCAGATTTTCCTTTTTCTTGTCCTCATTTGTATATTCATGTCTGTTCTTTTCCACCCACTGAGGTGCTCCATCATATATTGCTATCGCTGTATTGGCTTTCATGATCTTCATGGGTCCATCAGTGATAACGAACCACATGTCGATGTCTTGCACGGCCAAGTGCGCTTGCATTCTGATCTTCCAATCATCATAGTCCTCCTTCAAAAACATGGGAATCTTGTTATGTGAGGTAGAAAAATTGAAATATATAAAGCGCAGGAGAGAAACTGTTCAATAACTGAGGTAGTGCAGGCTCTGATACCAATTGATAGGATCAATTTGGATCGAAAACAGCCCTAGGAGTTCAGAAGGGGGGTTGAATGAACTCCTTTTGATTTTTATTTTTCGAAACCTTAAAACAATTTTACAATCGCCTCGCTTAACTCAGATCCGAGTTACCAGATCTGAGGTTGTTAGGATAAAATTTATAGTTTTTGTGATAACAAAAATAAGAAAAGATTTTGACTTAAACGATGATATTCGAATAATCTTTTCATAAGATATCAGAGTTGCTGAGAACGGTGATTGGTTTGAATTACAGTTATGATTTCGGGTTGATCAGATTCGGGTTCTGAGACGGTCGGGTTATCAAATCAGGTTTTTGAGTTATCGGGTCAGATAGTTACTGTTGAAAATGCATTAAGTGCAATGGTTGCTGCCAACAGAAAGGATTAGATTACGAACAGTATATTCGACAGATATGGTAACAATGAAGTTCAACAGGAACAATACTATACGGTCAACAGCGAAGGTTGCTGTCAACAGAGATGTGCATATTAGAGTTACCATAGATCGTGACGTCATCATCAGATACCGCTACAGTAAGAGGAACAGTTACCGCTACAGTTTTTTCAACGGATAGCAGTACAGTGTTTGTATAACAGATATGATGTGGTCAGCCTTTATGAAAATGAAATTGGTCAAATATTGTTTTACCGCGACAGACAGATATTTATTCAAACAGCGATGGACTATTCATTCGTCTTCAAGAAAAATTTATCTATCAACAGAAAAATATTTCAGGCGCAAGCGTTAAGTTGATTCAAATTCGATCGATTAATCATTTTGGAAAAGATCGATGGCCATAACAGAATCGTACAAATTGCCTGGAATTAAGGAGACAAGATTGGTACTATTTTTTGGCAAATAGTACACATTTGCAGAGGTCGTTACAACGGGATTGAACATATATGGAAATAGTACAAATTGCCTGAAGATATGCGATTTACCATGTAGTGGAGCAGGATTTAATGCGTACGATTTTCAGAAATTCAAAAGGTATTTTATTTCCTTAACATAATTAATCGACCGTTGAGTCGAAGAGTATAAATAGCAGAAGATTTGAATTGAAGAAAAACTCTCGCTATTGCTATTGCTGTTACTCTGTCTGCAGCGCGAGTGGCCGCATCTGTTTGAGTAGCTGTCGAGTTAGATTTTCCAGTAGCTAGTAGTTTTGTTCTTCTTCCTTAGTTGTGATAGGTGTGCTCAGTTATCTTGAACTCTTGGCCTTGTGATGGGCGAGTTCTGTTTGTAGCTTGCTGTTGCGTTGTTTTTCCAGAATTGTTGTTGTGATTTCGAGGACGAAATCCTTTTTAGTGGGGGAGAAATGTGAGACCTGATTTTGTATTAAGGATTAATTATTGGAATTAATCGGTTGATCATGAGATTTCGTGCTTAGATATCTGTTTTGAGTTGCATTTTCGGGTTCCATTTCGTGTGTTGAGCAATTCTGGATGTTTTCGTGTGTTTGAGCTTTGAGGCAAAAGCTGGTCGGTGGCGAAAAACCAGTCGAAGCGCGTTTTGTAATGCTGCAGATGCGTTAGTGAATTGTGTTGTGGTCGCTGGTGAAGAGACCAGTCGAGGAACCAGTCGAGAGTTTAGTAGCGTGTTTTGTGTTGAGCGCTATACGTCGTCGTTTGGGGTATTGCGACTGGTACCAGCTGCGAGGAGTTGTTGCGTCTGGATGATCAGTCGAGAGCAATGGTCAACGCGGGTCAAAGTTTTGTAGCTTGCGACTGATTGTGTTTCGTATCTTGCGACTGGTGGTACGCTGTAGCCTGCAACTGGTATTTCACGAAAGCTATCGACTGGATGACGTCAGTTGTGCGACGCCGTTTTGATTAGTTGCGACGCTGCGTTTTGATGTTGCGACTGGTACCAGACGAGGGAAGCGTTGTGCGTTGTTTCGTCTTGCGACTGGATACCCAGCTGCTGGTAGTGCGACGCCGTTTAGAGGACCAGTCGATGGTTTGCCTTTTTGTGATTTTAGCGTCCGGTCGACTGGTTGTCCAGCTCTTGTATTTTCGAAGCAGCGTCCGGTTGTCCAGCTTTGAGAGATTGTTCGCTACTGTAGCTAGCGACTGGATTTGTTTAGCGTGACTTGAGATTTGTTCAGCTGTTGGTTCTTGCGACTGTTGTTATGGGAATTGTTGTGTCGACTGGTTTTGTCGGAGGACAATTCTTAGTGTTGTTTTCCAGTCGATGCTAGTGCTATTTATAGGAAGACTTGGTCTTCGTTTTGTGATATCTTTTCCCATACTTAGTATATTTCCAGCCTTTCGTTCCTTATCTTTTGAACCCTAGAACACTGTTCAGCCGTGAGCTTTCCGGCGATTTCCCGTCGTTTACGGTGGTTGTTCTGCTCGTGCGAGGTAGCGTTGGACTCCTCTTGAGAAGCTCTTCCAATTCATACCAGTTTTAGAAGCTGTAATTGGCTAGTCGAGGAACGTGAAGTTGCTACCGTTCGAGTGTTGCGTCGATTTGGTAGAACTACGTTCTGGTTTTCGGTGAGACCTTGTTCCTAGCTTTAGTTTTTAAGCTTTCTATGAATTGTTGAGGAATATTGGGTAGCTGGTCGAAGTGAGACTCCCAGCCGTGAGCTTGATTAGCAATCTGTTAGATTTACGTTTTGAATGCCGTGTGTTTAACAGGATTTTACCAGAGTCTTCGGGATTTCTCGCAGGGTTAGTTGTTGCTCAGTATAAGGTATGGATTTGAGCTTGTTTTACAGCGAAGTTATGGCTTGGATGAATTGTAGTCGCTGGTATGTGGAATTGCCGTGCCTGCTGGTTGTGTTCTGTTGAGAATTGTGTATGCTATTTGTGTATTTGCTGCGTTGCATATGTTTATATGCTGGCATTCCCGCATGTTGCATACACGCATGGTATTCCTTTCCAGTTTTGGTAGCCTTTGTACCATTGTTGCATTGTTATTTTTTTCTTACCAGGATGTGAGGGCGAGCGGCAGTAACGCACTCTCATCTCCCTGCTGGGATCGTAGCCACCATGAGCCGAGTGGTTAACTACCACAGTTCATGGGCAAGGCAACAGCAGGTTGAGTTTCTTGATGCATCCGGTAAGTGGGTGTAGTATCATGGCGAGTGGCTCACTACCACACTGTGAACACACCCCGTGGCCACTATACGTTGTCGATGATTCTTGGAGCTATGTTTGAGTTCCTTAGCTCCCTTGTGCGTTGAGCTTTCCATTGTTCCTTGGCGTCTCATGCATAGCACCTGCATTTTATTCCTTGCTGTTATTTCTGTTGTATTATTGCTCTCCGTACTGGGGTTTGACCCCATGTCCCTCCGGGGCTTGGTTTGTTTCTTTGTTGCGTTGTTTTTAGGAAACCAGGTTCTACAGCTGGTCGTGGTTTCAACCCAGTTGGTGGTGCCCCAGGAGGTGGCTAGTGTGTCCCAGTAGCATATAGCATATATATATATATATGTATCAGTTAGCCAGGGGGATGCCCTGCGCTTTGTTGTTGTACCCGTAGGGGAATATGATACATGTTTGAATTATGTATGCTTTATTGTTGATTGTTTTATGATTTGGGAAACTTATTGTAAGTATCGTTGTATTTTAAATTATATGTTTAAAACCGTCGGGCCAAAAAGCGAAAATTTTACCCACTTTTTGATCGCTTCCGCGGTGTTTATCTGTTGTGAGCACGAGGCCTGACATCCTCTGTAAATTTTACTATTTCACAGAATAGTACAAATCTTGTTCCCTTGATTTAAGGCATTTTGCACGACTCAATCTCAGCCATTGATTCTATCCATCTTGAGCGTTGACTGATGGGTAAATCGATTTGTCAGAAGTACCGAACGATTTGGTTTTGCAGGCAAGAACTCTGTTCTCAAAATCTGGTAAGCCTGTTCAGTTCTCATTGAAGAAGATACTGCTGAAATATGAGTTTCGTTTGTTGAAAGATATCTTGGCAAAATCCATTACTGTGAAAGCGGGTTCTTTTGATGCTGTAACCCACGAAAGATTTTTGATGATGACTGCTATTCATTTCGGGATTAAGGTCAACTGGAGCAAAATTCTGTTTGAGGTCTTGAAGGAAATGGTGGATAGAACCACCAAAAGAGTCAAGGGATTTGCTGCTCAAATTTGTGTTATTTTGAAAGGCGACCCTGCGGTCACTTTGGGCGAGGCGAAGACCTTCCCTCCCTTGAAAATTATATCTACGAAGACCGTGAACACTTATGTTGCAACGAACAAAACAATTGACGCTCGTGGTGAAATAGATGAGCCAGACATGGCTACGGTGGCGATTGTTAAGAAGAAGTCTGTGTCAAAGAAGCGACCAGCTGCTGTGTCTGAGGCCCCTGTTGTGAAGAATAAAAGTACATATTCTGGGAAAGCTATGTCCAAAGAAAAAGATCTGGCTATCGTATCAGTAGCACTAGATGTTGAACCAACTCAGACTATTGATCCTACTTCTGCTATGCCAGCTATTCATCCTCCTGCGCCTAAGCGCAAAGCACCAAAGAGAAAGCTGAGGCTGACCGTTGGTTCTGATGAGGAAAGTGTTGCAAAGGAACAAGCTGTGGAAGATGCTGTGTTGCAACAAGAGACAATGACATCTGTTGATGATGTCGATAACATTATATTACGGGTGATTGCTGAAACCACTCAAATGGAATCAGGTGTCATGGAACCAGAGGTTGCTGGGGAAATAGTAACAGGAACAGACTTTGAGGAACAAGTGGAACCTAGGTCTGAAGATATAATCGTAGAAACTTCTGAGGAATCTATGTCTATCGAGGATCTCTAACAATAGATTCCGGGTGATGCCCTGTTGCTATCTGTGCTTGCTGCAGAACCTACAAGGATAAAGTTTAGCAATGGAATTTCTATTCCAGGAGTTGCAGAGGGAGACTTGTACAAGGCAAGACTTCCTAAGATTGCTTTAGCCGATAAAGGGAAGGCACCCCTTGTCGAGGCGGGAGTAGTTAAAGGGCATCCGGCCCAAGAAATGGGTCAATTAATTTTCGGCGATATTGAATTTCTCATCCAGTTGAGGGAACAAGTAATAGATGAAGTTTCTACTTTCCTTAATTCTTTTTGTCTTCGTCGATTACCAGTTCTGGCAATTCTTAAAGATATTACTGTCAAAGAGGTGAAAGTCTTAACTTGGGCTGAAACAGACTCCGTTCAAATTTCTCTTCAACGGCGATTGTACATAGTTGCTAAGTACATAGAACTTTTGCTGCGAAAATTTTTGGAGTCGCATAGAGAATATTTCAGTTTTGGACAACCATGGTCAGCAATGGCACTTCAAATTATCGATCTTTTATCCATTGCTCACAATGCTGCGGTGAATGAGTTGCTGATACAGAGGAAAGCACACGCACTACAGTGGACAAGGCTGTGTTGCTCCATATTGTTTGAAGGTGTTTATGACCGCAGCTTCTACATTCCCATAAATCATAAAACAATTTTTTCGACATGTTGGATTCGACTTGTGTGATTTGTTGGAGGTTCTTGGTTGGTGGAAACTGGGTATGACAGATGGGTATACGAGTGTGAGACCTCGGTTTCTCAGTTTGGGAGATATTCCTGAACAGATTGAGTTGAACTCTCTGGCACCAATTTGCCTTTTCCTTGAGCCTGTTCAGCGTTTTAGTTCTTTTTCACTGCCTTGCTGTTAAATCTTGGGGTTGGCACCGAGTATGTACAGAAGTGTTGCAGTTTTCCCTTATTGGAGGTTTACGGTCTGTTAATGCAATAAACCGCTGCAGAGATATTATTGGCCCTCTTGTGGATATTGAGACTATTCCAACTGGTTTTAGGGGTATTGTTTCAGCGTGGTCTCAATGCAAAACAGTTTTGCTAATTTTTAGGTGATTGTGTTGAACAGCCTGAGGAACAGGGTTTACCAGAAGATGAGTCGTCTTTCTCTGATGATTCAGTAGTTTATTGTTCTAGAGTCGTTCGCCCAGCTACGGGATTCTATCTCTCAGATATCTATCAAGCAAATGCCGACGCAAAGAATTCTTGACGATCTCAAGAGCAAACTATTGTTTAAAATCGACAATCTTGTGAAAGCCTCTGCTGAAGCTCAAGATCAACAGGCTCAATCCTTTCAGAATTCTATTAAGAGTGTTCTCCAAGAAGCCCGAACTCAAGGTGATGTTCTGTCAGTTAAATTAAATGAATTTCATAAAGGAACTCGTGCTCACCATGCTCTCATCACTACTGAGTTGGAAGATATTCGAAAGTAAGTCAAGGCAATGGATGAGCAGCTTGCTACTATTCGGAGTGAAATGCTAGACTTCCATGCGCAAGCACAGGAAAATCATCTCAACCTTTCAACCCAACTTTGCTTCCTTGTTGATTATAACAATCGGGGTGGTGATGCCAAAAAGGGAGAAGGTGGTTGCAGCCGTCCTCAGCCGCCTCCAGATGATCAAAGCAGACCAAGTGGGGGCAGTGGTAGCTGAGGTAGTGGTGGTGATGGTAGTAGTCAAAGAAGAGGTTATGGTGGTTCTTCGAAGAAAAGACATTCCAGCATCAGTGGAGGTGTTCATCACAGCAGTGGAGTTGGTGGACCAGTTGGACCTATAATACGGGATGCTGAATATTGGATTTGTGGAAAGAGACAGTTTTAAGGATGTTCAGCTTATTGTACAAATCTTTTGTACTTGATCAATTTTGTTTATAAAATGTTAGCAGACTTGAGCAATTTATTTTTGCATCTCTAAGTCATAAAGATGTTAAGTTTTGTCATCACCAAAAAGAGAAAAATTGTTAAGATTATTAGTTTTGGTGATAACAAAATAAGACTAAGAAATGACCTTAAGCTTTCGCAAAAGATTTCAGAAGTCATGACGTCATCCAAGTGTATTGAAGATTTCAGACTTCGTGACATCATACAAACGTATTCAGCTTTTTCAGATCTCATGACGTCATGCTTTTAAGTTACAGTTTCAGTTTCGAGAGTTCTAAGTCAAGAGTTGACATCTGAGTTGACTTTTGGGAAGTATTCAGAACTGAACAGTATCTATTCAGTTACCTCAGATATCAGTACTTCAGAAGTGAATGTATTCAGTTCTTGAGTAAAGTTGCTTCGACATCAGATGTGGTTAATTCAGATTTTGGGTAATGGAACTTTCAGATATCGAGACAGTATCAGTTGTTGCATTCAGTTGTCGCATATACTCAGTTATCTCTATGTATTCAGTTGTGTCAACTTCAAATACACAATCAGCGATGAGATAACCAATTACTTCCAGGGAGAAATAATTTTTTTAACGGAAAGATATTTCAGGCATAAGGAACGAACAACTTCAAATGCTATCATATGTTTAAATTGGAAGAATCAATGATCACGATTGAATCGTACAATTGCCTGGAATTAAGGAGACAATGTCAGAGCTATTTTGGGTAATAGTACACAGTACGTAGAGGACGTTATACGATGTTTACCCAAATATGGTTATACGACAATTCAGCCCTGACGAAGCGCAATTTACATTCAGTGGAGCAGTGTATGCGATTGTACGATACGATGAAGATGTGCAAAGGAGAATATTTCTGACCGTTGAGAACAAAGAGTATAAATAGCCGAAGTTTCAAATGAAGAAAGATCTCTTGGTCGTTACTCTTACAATCGGCCTTTGTGCTCTCAGTGATTTTATTTTGAAAAAGTTTTCTTCCTCGTTCTGGGATTTCAACAAGTATTCAATCGAAAATATCCCAAGTCCTAGAATCTCAATCTCGATGATCTTTCAAGTTCAAGTCTCCATAGCTTTACCTTCGAGTTATCTTCTGGTTTATATTTGTAAACAGTTCTTGTTGATAAAAGAAC
>KQ991184.1:2591-13249 GCA_001598015.1 Dorcoceras hygrometricum | reverse complement strand
TTCCTCTCCTCTCCTCCTCCCCGCCGCCGTCGACGACGCCGCCGCCGTCGGAAATCTCGTTCCGACCGTTCCGGCGAGGAGATTCCGTCCGTGAAATATTCATCGAGTTTTCTAGTGCAGACCGATGAAGGAATTGGGATTCCGCTTGTGGACCGGATTAGGAGGCCAAAACCACCAACTGTTGAAGTGCCGATTTTCTCGTGAAATTGGTCGGAGCTAGGCGCCTAGACGCCAGCAAGGTACTGTTCTGAACATTCAATGAATATTTTTATAGGTGTATTGACCGTTCCCGAGCTCAAATTTTAAATCTTCCACTGCACCGGGCAGCGGGATCCGGATCCGCCGCTGCGCCAACAAGTATAGCTCTGAGCTGGGTAGTATCGTTGAGCTGGTTTCGGGGATACCAGTTTAGAGGTGAACAATTTTGAGGTTTCTGTGTTTTGCAAGCTGGACTCAGCTTAGAGATGTGCTGGATGCTCTGAGATGGTCTGTTGGAATGCGATCTGGTTTTAGTGTCTGTATACCTAATCTGGAGCAATGAAGAGGTCTGAGCTGATCTGAGCACTGTGGACCAGATCGGGTTCGTGTGAGTGATCAAAGCTGGATGTGTGTTGCTTTAAGTACCTGAGCTGGTCAGCTGAGCGCTGTGCTGGTTGAAAGCAGCGTAACTCCCTGAGCTGGTACAGTAGTAAAGTCTGAGCTGATTTGACTTTACTGTAGCTTTGACTGGGAGTATATATATTTATAAGTGTTGACCAACACTTGATCATTTTACAACACATATACCTTATCTACTCCCGTGAGTTCCCGACACTTATATCTTCAAACCCTCGTTGCTATTGTTCACCCGACACCTTTGTTTTCCGATTGCTGGAGATTGGCTGGTCAATTTCGAGTGAGGGTACCTCGGTTGGAAACTCCTCTTCGTGACCAATGTTCGTGTACCAGTTTAGAGTCTAAAGGAGTCTAAATAGAGATAGTATCTATGAAGCTGAGTGAGATGTGTTTCACTATTTTCCGGCAGAGTCGAGCTTCGATTCAGGTAACCGTGTTCTGCTAGCTATAGTTTATGTTCCTAGCATTTATCTTGAGCTTAGTAGTACTTTGTTAGCTAGATGTAGTCGACCCGAGCTGCTAGGTTTTAGGATGCGAGCTGGTTAAGCTTGAGTAGCGCTGATTTTCTTGAGTACCTTGGCAGATTAGATCCTCACTTGTGGTTTGTCTTGATTTCTCGGCAGAGACTTGAGCAAAGCTGGGAAGCGTGTTATGCCATAAGGCATAAGCTGTTCTGTGATAATTGTAGCTCAGAAGCTAAGGTACGGATTGAGCTGGATTTAACAGCTTTGATATAACATGAGAATATTTCCAGCGTGAATTAACTGCTGTGTGATTGCGTGCTAGCTGTAAGCTAAGTTTTCTTAGCCCTGCTGTTCTTGATGACTATTTGGTTTGCTTCTGTTTGATTTCTTATGCATTGTTTGTGAGCATGATTCTGTCTTGCATTCATGCATAACATATTGAGTCTGTTCCTTTCAGAACCGATTAGTCACTGATATGATTGGCCGAATGAGTCATCGTTCCTGTGAATTCAGTGCTTTCACTCATTCGTGATTTCCAACTGAGTCGTTGTGATCTGGATTCCAACGATTTATTGGGATTTGATGGCCCAGCTGAGTCGCTGTGCTTTGATTACCGATGATCTTTGGTAACCCTTCATGCATTGCACGACTTGAAATATTGCATGCCTTATCTGATTGCTGTTTTGAGTGTCTTTTCGTACTGATGTTTGATCTCGTCTTCTTTCCCTGTTTTGGGGTTGCTTTGGTCCTGTATCTGGTCTTTGCAGGTTCTTCAGGTAACCCAGCTGGATCGAGTGGTGCGTCGGCTGGTAGAGCCCCGTTTTGAATCCCAGTTATGTATTATGTACTGATTGTATTACCAGGGGATGCCCTGTGAGAATACTATATTCGAGATTTGTATTCGCTGAGTTGTTGTATACATTTCTGGTACTGTTTTGTTGTATGGATCTTTGAGCGAAAATCTATACTATGAGTACGATTGTATTTTGAATGATATTTTCAGTTCAGGACAAAATGAAAATTTTTAGCTCGTATTTTTATGCTTCCGCGTAAGTGCGATTAATTAAGTAATTAATCTCTGATTTAGAGCACCAGCCCGACAAGCCAAATGTTGTTAGCGGGCTTTGTGAACTCTATTGTAAAAATGATGTTAATTCATTTATATAATATATATTAACATGGAATTCTTTATATTTTCTACTCGTGCGTAAACTTGTTGGATACAGACATTGCATGCACTATAGTGTATGTTAGATGTGATAGTAGATTTGATGCTATCATGAAAGAAATCTAATAGTCACTATGCATTCTGAATGAGTTCCTAAAGGATAAGGGTCGTCCGATCTTGAGACTAGCATCTGCAATGCAAAATACCACGTATTTTTTTGGGAGGGGACATGGAGTGTTCTTAGCATCATGATGGATAGTGACCTGATGATCTATCGAACTATCCTAGTTTAAACTTTCCAAGTGGTTACCATACATTTCAAACAATATTTTTAGTTAGTTTCTTCCTACATTTCCACAAGATTTATGTCGAACGATGTGAGTTAGGATAATTAGTGAATTAATTAAGATAATTAATCGGGCTTAAGTATAGATTAGATTAGGCTCGAATTTAACTAGTTTTTCCGTGATTTATTAAGTAACACTAATCATATATTAATATATTATTATTAGGATAACGTACATTCACAACAACACCAAATATGATAGTAACGGTATTTTAATTTACACGCATAATAAAAAAAAATCTCACTTTGTATATGATTTAAATTTGAAAGTCACAAGGCCTTAAGCGTAAGCCCATTTATTCCATTCAGTCAAAGTGATCAATTGCCTCGACTCAATTACTTTTTTCTGTACCAAATTTGACTTTGTAATTGTCACATGCTTAGATTCATTAATGTCTAACATTTCAATAACAAGTAGAATTTTATCATATCAAATTTCATAATTCTTTTCACCATTTTGGCATAAGACACTAAAGGATGAAAGTTGAATATCATCACTGCATTTTCAACAACAGTATGAAGTTTTTGAAGATGTTAATATACAATATAAACCACATGCCTTAGTTATATATATATATACTCTTTTAGCCGATAAAGTACTCATTGAACCAAAAAAAAAAAAGAAGAAAATACATTCCAATATAATGCAGAAACTCCACGTTTAGCTAGAAAACTTGACTGAAATCCAGATTAACAAAATAAAGAAATTAAATATTTGCAGTTCTCTAAAATCATACTATTCCATTTATTTCTTCAATGAACCAGGCCCGAACTGGAGCTATGCTCGTCATGTGGATACCAATATCTATTGTGAAACCACGTAGAATCGGCTATGGTTGGCTCGTTATCTTGGTTCCGATGCCAAGTATAGAATGCATGAGACCGGTTTTTTATTTCAAGAATCGCGTGCCCGAAACTTGCTTCCCGGAAGGCAGAGTAACTCGGCTGTGGATCCGCGAAGCTGCATATTGCATCGCCAATGTTAACAAAAAGGTACTTGACGAGATGCGAGAAGAGAAGGTAATAAAAGAAAGAACATAAGATAGTCGTCTCACTTATCGGCTATTCCTTCGATGTTTCCACCATCACCAATGGTTATATACACCGGAGCACAGGGGTCCTTAACTGGTGCACTTAGACCGTTTGTTATGTTGTATTGCACGTTCGATATCCGCTCCTTTCACGCATGACAAAAATGACAAGTACATATAAAGAAAATGGCTACCTTGCACTGTTTAGTTGGAGATGTTCACCACATATATATGATGAGTCTACTAAAATGGATAACTCCGGAAACTTACCGAGCGTTCATAGGAGTGAACATGTCCAGAAAACACGAGATCGACTTTGTTTTCAACGAACCATTGTTCGAACATAACTCTCATGCTCTCTCCTTCCATGTAGTGATAGTTATTACTATTATACATTGGGGAGTGAAGCAGAACAATCAGCCATGGAGTTTCGGATCTGTTCACTTTCGGGAATTCTTGTTCGAGCCAATTGTATTGAGGGGTATATGTGCCTTGTAGAATCAATGTATGAAGAATAAATTCAGGAAGTATCTAAACTATTTCAAAGGGTTTTTGTATGAGCCTGAATACAGACACGTATATATCGCGATCAGAGAAGGAGAATTTCTTACCATAAGCCGAGTAAGAAGATAAGACGATGATGTATGCTGATGCACGTTTTATCGAGTACCAAAGGGGAGAGGTGCTTTTGGATGCCTTGTAAGGAACGTGATACCTGTGCATATAAGGCTTGAATGGGGTATTTTCCTCCTACAAAACATGAAAAATCACATGAAAATGCATCCAAGCCGTTACTAATCGAACTCGACAGAGCTTGATGTTCAAGAAACAGCCTCAAATACAAGTCGTTATGTTAATGCATATGCGAAGCCTTACTATCTCGGGGGCATAGTCGATCTCGTGATTGCCTGCAGTCCATATCCAAGGTTGGTACGCGGTGCTCTTCTCCACGAAACGGCCCCAGATATCCCACTTAACATTGTCGTGAAAGGGATAATGATCTGCATACGAAAGATCGCCAACATATAACACTGCTTGCCCTTTTGGATTGGATACATAATGTTGGAACGTCTGATTCGAGTCATATGTTTGTCCCAAATCACCTGAGTGGATCAACAAACAGATAGACTAAGAATTTTAGAAATTTGTGCATTTTAACTATTTAGAATAGAATTCTTGAACGATGCTCTCACCCATAACACCGAATGTGTAAGGGACATCAGGTCCTGCTTTAGGGGGAGTTGTGAAGGAAAATTTTCGCGCCTCGTTGTGCTTACCGAGTTCATAGATATACCTTGTATCATACTACACACATGGAAGCAAATATTAACCAAAGAAACTCAATGGGAAACCATGCAACAGAACTTCACAAATGTCCCACGCTGAATGATAAAACTAGAAAATCATCAAGAAACTAAAGAACACAACAAAAAAGTTAAGTTCACCTTCAGCATTCTGAGGGTGGCATGATGAATGAAGCCAGAAGTGTAGTTATAGTATCGATAACTCGTGGTCGCTGCATGAACCTTGTGCCGGCGCCTATGTTCCCCCTCGGCTTCCCAATACGTAACGACGTTCGGATTCCTGTGCAACGGCGTCACCCAAGATATGATCATACCTCTCCCCTCATGGTCCCCCTGCGTTATATGAACCTACAAAAGACTCAACAATCACCATATATGATATACAAAACTCGTCCTAAACCGATCTCTACGTCGAAAACTTCCGGATTCTAAAAAATTAGAACATCTCAGTCGTAAATGGTTACCTGCTCGGGTGCATTGAATGTTGCAGGAGAAGGGAAGTGCTCCGGTGGCATATCAACCGATGCATGAGGTTTTCGCACGTACTTGCTGGTGATTCCGGCGTTGCATGTTGCGGAAAAATGGAGGCATAGACAAAAAATTGTGAGTATCCACATTGGAGAAGCCATTAGAGTTGAGAATTAGATAGTCAGAATGCTTGTGATTTATAGGACTGCAACTATGTTGATTGAGTCTAGTTTGTTAACTGTTGGGATTCTGATAACAAGCCAATCTCCTATATTCTCCATCTTTTTTTAGTAGATTCAGTTGAGTTTTCGAATTATATTCTTAATCAATTAACTAATTTCAGTGATGGGATTGTTTTAATAAATTTGAGTATGATATTTGTATAAGATTTAAACTATTTTGGTGTTCGGAGTTTTAGTTCACACCTAATTGACGGCTTACATTCTTAGTCGTTATTTACATTTTGTTTTGAATGTGTTTTACAATTCCAAACTATTTTAAGAAAGTTCATTTTTCTTTCATTAGGTGTTCCACTTTATTTATAATCTTAAATGAAGTTCTTAATTTATATTGAAACTGTGGTATTTCACCGGTGCGATCAGACTGTATCTAAAATAGTTTCTTCGAAAAAGTTCAACATGTGTTATGGTTGCCACTTGTTTTTGTTAATTATTGCTTGATATAAAATAATCAAGAGAAATTTATGTTATAATTTATTTTTATATATAGTTTTGGTTATTGGTAGTTTGGTGTTTTATCTTTGTAATTATTTCAATGAGAATTAAGTTATCAAAAAAATTTAATTTAAATATGTTTTTATGTTTTCGAGATTAAAAGGGTACATTTAATATCATATTTTGTTTAATATTTAAAATAGATTATTTAAGGGCATAATCGAAGCAAAAGCCGAGTAATTTGCTATAAAATTTGTTTGTAATCTATTTTTATGATTTATGTATATTAAAGTTTAAATTTATTCTACATTTAAAATTTACTATAATAATTTTTTCTCATTTATACATTGGATATTGGGTATATATATATTTAATCTTTTGTTTCTTCATTACTGCATTAATTATGTTTATTACGATGTTCCTGTACTAGTTTTAGAAACCAAGTTTAGGTGAAAAAATCATCTATTATTTTTGCCAACTATTCTTCTTTTATATATATATATATATATATATATATACATTGCTTTGAGACATTGCACAAATTGTAAACATGTACATAATAAATCTCTCATCTATCTATTATTTTTCTCTTCGATATCTATTTGAGTATGGTTGTGTTTGTGTGTTTCTATGCATGTTATCGTAGGTGTCAACAACACCTTACATAACACCTTATCTCTATACACAGGGCGGATCCAATAATTTTATCTCAAGATAGAGAAATAAAGATGGAAAATATTATATATATATCTCTATATGTCTAATATATATGTGTGTGTGTGTCATAAACAAATATTCAATATAATCACGACATTTAAATAGTTTGTTAAATTTCAAATTTAACTTACAATTGACAACAGTGACTTGACATTTTCAATAAAAATAATAATGATAACTTCATTCGACGACCTATGAAATATATCTTTTTCAAAGTGACAATCTTTTAAAGTAAATGGGTATGCCATATATCTTCTTGTCTAAATAATGTTTCTAGAAATGTCACGAATTCAAAAGCTTCAAAGTTCACACTTTATTCAACACAAAATTCCCTAGTTAATCCGACAACATTGTAGTGATGGAAGTTTGTCGACCTTGTCAACATTTGTCTTTGGTCTTCTCTAGCCAACATATATATAAATCATTCATATTCGGAAATCATTATGGAACTTCTCACAAAACAACGAACTTCCACTAGAAGAAGAACGCTCATCCACAACATTTATTCAACATTGTCGAAGGCAGTCGAAAATATAGTACTGTATTTCAGATAATAATAAAATGCTGTCAACCCCAACATCATTGGCTCAACAATTTCCTTTAACAATCTTCATGCAACCACCGTCCTCAAGATCCTCAAAATGAGTTCACCACTAACCGGCTGTCACAGCACATAGAAGCCACATCGGTAATGCTATTGAAATGCAGATTTATTTGATGAAGTTGGAACGAGTAATGATCAAAGAAATCACACAACATAGACAGCCAACAAGTTATAATATATATATATATATATATATATATGTGTGTGTGTGTGTGTATGTGTGTCATAAACAAATAGTCAATATAATCACGACATTTGAATAGTTTATTAAATTTCAAATTTAACTTACAATTGACAACAGTGACTTGACATTTTCAATAAAAATAATAATGATAACTTCATTCGACGAGCTATGAAATATATCTTTTTCAAAGTGACAATCTTTTAAAGTAAATGGGTATGCCATATATCTTCTTGTCAACATTTGTCTTTGGTCTTCTCTAGCCAACATATATATAAATCATTCATATTCGGAAATCATTATGGAACTTCTCACAAAACAACGAACTTCCACTAGAAGAAGAACGCTCATCCACTACATTTATTCACCATTGTCGAAAATATCCTTGATATTAAATGGACATCCAACGACAACTGTTAAAACTGTTATCGTTTCGTTTACGATTAAAACCATTAATAGAATAAATTAATAATTTATGCAACTTAACTAACAACACTTTGAAATAAGAAGTTAACTATAAGGGCAAAACATGTGTCAACACCACATAACCAAAAATAGTTAGTACAATACAAAAATGCTATCAACCCCAACATCATTGGCTCAACAATTTTCTTTAACAATCTTCATGCAACCACCGTCCTCAAGATCCTCAAAATGAGTTCACCACTAACCGGCTGTCACAGCACATAGAAGCCACATCGGTAATGCTATTGAAATGCAGATTTATTTGATGAAGTTGGAACGAGTAATGATCAAAGAAATCACACAACCATACACAGCCAACAAGTTATAATAAGCATTTTACTTTTTGAGTCAGCAAACATGTAACAAAAGAAATCACACAACACAGATAGCCAAGAAAACAAGTATATTTGAAAGCCATAAACATATCTCAATCAGCAAAGCAATGTATATTGACTCGTATCACGTAAACAACATCTACAACAATAATCATTGTGTGTGAATAACTCGGAGGCTCAAAAGAAAGTTATCAAATTTAATCATATTCATAGATGAAAACGAATTTCACTAACGGACGCGACATTATGTTTCCTAGCTTATGTTCCCCATACACAGAAAAACCATAGAGAAACGCAACAATAAGGAGACAAGTGTGCATAAATATATATATAATATCAATCACACAATGAAAATGTGTGAGAACCCGAAATTTCCGACATGCTATTTAGTTAAATTCTTCTTTTCTCGATTTTTTCCCCATGAGTAGTGAAGGCTTTGAATTACAAATTTGATGCCCCCCGTAACCACCTCGGGATCCGAGGACCGATCAGCTCACCTAAAATCCCGACGTGAAAGTCCTGACGTGCTTTACCAAGATCGGACGTCACACAAAGACTACGCAAGAAGCGCTCAGGAGTTAGCCCGAGGCCCACGTCGGCTCGAGAAGATCCCCCGACGACTCCGACCCGACGTGCCGAAGAATCCTACCTAGACACGTCTTTTCTTATTTAGAGAATCCTAGGACGATACGACTTTCCTTGTTTACGCAACGAGATCCCCGAAGATCACGGAGGATCTTGCCCGCCCGAGATCTCCACCGGGATACACTCCTCCCCACCGCCATAGCCCCTCTATAAATACCAGGTTTGCTCCCTCATTCTACACACACTTATTCTTGCACACTTTTGCACACAACATATATATGCTCTCGTTTCCTCTCGTTCGTCGCCTGACTTAAGCATTGGAGGGGCTTCGCCGGACACACTTCCGACGCCCTCTGACGAGTTGTTTGTGGTTGCAGACGTCTAGAAGAGCGCAAACCAGTTCCCCAGTCGCCCGACGTGACCGAGCTCCTCGACGTGGTGGTATTTGCTCTCGGCTGAGGTTAATTTGGCTACATCAATTGGCGCCGTCCGTGGGAATCGTAGAAGAAGGACAAGATGCCACCAAAGAGGAGAGCCCAAGGTACTGGAGAAACTAGCAACACGGAGAGCATTGCTCAGGAGTCGGAAAACCCCACTCTTACTGCCGCCCAGATAGCTGAACTGGTAGCAACCACGGTGGCACAGATACTGGCGAATCAATCTGAGTCGTGCCTGCCACCTGACCAACAGTCTGAGGAAATCCGGAAATTGCAAGAGGAGATTGAGAGTTTGAAGAGGGAAAGAAGCCCGGCACCTCCTCCCCCGCCTGCTCGGGAAGTGCCCTTCTCTGCTGAGGTGTTGGCTGCCGAGCTGCCTCAGCACTTCAAGTTTTCGAGCGTAGGAGAGTATGACGGGATGGGAGATCCCGAGGAGCATTTGTCTCGGTTTGAGAACGCGGCACTCCTCCACCAGTATGCTGATCCTATTAAGTGCAGGGTCTTCCTTACCACTCTTGTCCGAGTTGCGCAACAATGGTTCAATCTCCTGCCGACTGGAAGCATAAAGTGTTTTCAGGATTTCAGCCAGTCGTTTCTTTATCAATTTGCTAGCAGCAAGAAACAACCACTGACCACACTGAATCTATTCACTGTGAAGCAGAAAGAGCAGGAGACTCTTCGGGAGTATATCAAATGCTTCAACCGAACTATTATTGAAGTACCATCCGCTACGCCCGATCTCTTGATCGGGGCTTTCACCCAGGGGTTGCGAGGGGGTGATTTCTTCAAGTCACTGGTCAAGAAGCCGCCAAAAACGTTTGATGAGCTCCTTACTAAAATGAGGAAGTACGTCAATGTGGAGGAAATACAGTCCTCGAGGAGGAGCGAACGGAGGTTGCCACCTCGGGCTGGTCGGGATGCTCGGGCAGAGAGACCCCAGCCGAGGCCGTTTAGACAAGAACCCCCTTTGCTGTTGGGGGAATTTACCGCTCGAACACCTCTGAAAGTGAGCAAAGTCCGAGCTTTGGAGATTTGTGATGAGCGGAAGGTTGTCCAGCGACCTTGGGGTAGTGACGGGGCCCCGAGGAAACCCAAGTCAGATAAGTTTTGTGATTTCCACAGGGACTATGGTCACACTACTACGGAGTGCCGGCTTTTAGATCAAGAGTTGGAACGGATTATCAGAGCAACCCCGACGTGCGCGCGGCGCTGGTGGAGGACAGGCCGCGTCGGTGGGAGAAAAGGCCTCGTCGGGAGGACAACG
>KQ991181.1:4544-16704 GCA_001598015.1 Dorcoceras hygrometricum | reverse complement strand
TTAAGGGGACCGTCCATCACAACTCAACATTGATGGGTCATCTTGACACGTGATAGTAATCGGCGTCATATTATTGGGTCCTTACTGGACGTGAGGTAAATACATGGAGGTTTCACCTGTTGCAATTGGGCTCTACCTTTTGAGGATCATGGTTGGCTGATATTATTCAGGACCATGATTTCTTGATTGGACTCTGTGTACCCACTAAGGAAACTTGCTTTCTCGATTTCATTAGAAGATGGTGAAATCGTTAAAATAGTGGGAGGGTAATTCATAAAACTAAATGACCTTGTTTTACGTCTTAGCGTTTTTCATAAGTAGTCTGTAAATCATGTCTGTTTTCTTTTCAGTATAAACTGCTATTACAATGTCTTCAATCAAAAATCCACTTGCTGCTATACTGGATAGCAACAAGTTCACTTGTTTGAACTACCAAGATTGGCTTCGAAACCTCAAGATTGTCTTGGCTTCGGAGAAACTTCTATACACGCTAGAGAAGACCCCTCCGAAGGAATCCCCTGCCGATGTCAGTCCTGAGGAGCTGACAAAGCTGAATAAATGGTGGGATGATGAGCTTAAGGCACGGTGCTATATGATGGATGTCCAACGAAATGCAACGGCGCTTTGAGAAGACGGAGTATGCTGCTGGCATACACCTTCATCTCAAGGAACTGTATGGGGAGAACTCTCGGACTGAGAGGTTCAGTACTGTCAAGGAGCTCATGACGAGCCGCATGCGCGAGGGGAATTTGGTCCGCGAGGGTCCGTATGATTGGGCTCATTGAGAAGCTAGTGGGCCTTGATATCACACTTCCACATGAGCTGTCTGTGGATCTGCTTCTCCTCTCCCTCCCTACTGTGTTCGACCCCTTTGTGGTCAGCTTTAACATGAACAATCTGGAAGCCACCCTTGAAGAGGTAGTGAACATGCTTGTCGTGTTCGAAGGGACCATAAAGAAGGACAAGCCCGTCCTCCTTATGGGCTCTTCTTCCTCTGCGAAGAAGGGGCCCAAACGCAAGGGTAAGAAGCGTTCTGCCCCTGCGAAGGAGGAAAAGCCCGCCAAGAAGCCCAAGGCAGGGACTTCAAAGCCGAACAAATCTGAGGATGTTTGCCACCACTGTCATTTGGAACTGTAAGGACTTACTCGAGCAGTTGCGAACTAGCAAAAGGTATGTTCTACACTGAAATAAATATCGTCTCTTAACTCGACTTCTTGGGTACTTGATACCGGATGTGGATCTCATATCTGCAATGATTTGCAGGTAATGACAAGAAGCCGACGTCTTAGAGAGGGTGAGACCCACTTGAGGCTTGGAAACGGAGCAAGGGTTGCTGCTGAAGTTATAGGAGATGTTTGTTTATTTCTACCTTCAAATTTTAAGTTGTTGTTAAGAAACGTTTTATTTGTTCCTGAATTAATAAAGAACATCATTTCTGTTTCTATGCTTGATAGTGATGGATATTCTTGTCATTTTGCCAATTCGATTTGCAATATATACAAGAATGAATGTTTGATTGGAATTGGGGAACGCGAAAACGATCTATACGCCTTAAAATTGAAAGAAGTTCCAACTTGCAATGTGGAAACACATACAGCAACAATAAAAAGGAAAAACGATAGTTTGAACCCGGCACAAATTTGGCACGCTAGGCTAGATCATGTTTCCTTGAATAGGATGAACAAGTTGATTAGGAGTGACATGTTTGATATGTCTGATATTAACTACCTACCAACTTGTGAGTCTTGTCTCAAGGGAAAAATGACTAAATTACCCTTCACGGGGAAGCCTGAACATGCTCAAGGCCTATTGGATTTGATCCACACTGATGTGTGTGGCCCACTTAGCATTGGTACTAAGTATGGTCACACCTACTTCATCACCTTTACCGATGATCATTCTAGGTATGGGTACTTGTACTTAATGAAGCACAAGTATGAATCCTTTGAAAAGTTCAAAGAATTCAAGGCTAAAGTAGAAAATCAGTTGGGGAAAAGTATTAAAACACTTCGATCAGATCGAGGTGGAGAATACTTGAGTGTCGAATTTCAAGACTATCTTAAAGAGAATGGGATTCTCTCACAGTGGACCCCTCCGGCCACACCACAGCTTAATGGTGTAGCGGAGCGTCGTAATCGAACCTTGATGGACATGGTTCGATCTATGATGAGTTTTACTAAACTTCCTGCCTCGTTTTGGGGATATGCGCTCGAAACGGCGGTAATGTTGTTGAACAACGTCCACACCAAGGTGGTCGATGAAACTCCATATGAGATATGGATGGGCAAGCCACCCAAATACTCATACTTGAGGATTTGGGGATGTCCTGCTTACGTGAAGCAGACAGTGGGAGATAAGCTGGATAATAGATCCATCTTATGTTACTTCATTGGGTATCCAAAGAATTCTATTAGATACTACTTCTACTATCCAAATGAAACAAAAGTGTTTGTTTCTAGAAATGCCACCTTTCTGGAAAGGGAATTTCTACTTGATAGAAAAGGCAAAATAGTAGAACTCGAAGAGGTTCGAGAACCAAATGAAGTACCAAGTGAATCTCCCTCACCTCAAGAGCCAATACTTGATATGGACACGCCTAGGAGATCTGAAAGGGTTCCTAGGGCTCATGTTAGATATGGTTTCCTCCTTTAAGATGATCAAAGTGATCAAACTGTTGGATGTGATCCAAGAACCTTCAAGGAGGCAATTTCCGATGCTGATTCTAATTTGTGGCTTGAAGCAATGCAATCTGAGATTGACTCAATGCATTCAAACCAAGTTTGGACTCTTGTTAATCCTCCCGAAGAAATAGTTCCTATTGGGTGTAAATGGATATACAAGAGAAAACTTGGGCCTGATGGTAAGGTACTGACCTACAAGACGCGACTGGTCGCGAAAGGTTACACTCAAAGACAAGGTGTTGACTATGATGAAACCTTCTCACCAGTCGCAATTTCAAGTCAATTAGAATCCTACTAGCCATAGCCGCATGGTACGACTATGAGATATGGCAAATGGATGTGAAACTACGTTCCTTAATGGAAACATTAACGAAGAGATCTATATGACGCAGCCTGAGGGTTTCACATCTGTAGGAAGTGAGCATAAGGTATGCAAACTTCAGAGATCGATCTACGGTCTCAAACAAGCATCGAGAAGTTGGAACCTGAGATTTGATGAAACAATTAAAGAATTTGGTTTCATCAAGTATCCCGAGGAGCCATGTGTGTATAAGAAGGTAGTTAAAAATGCTGTGACATTCCTTGTACTTTATGTTGATGACATTCTACTCATTGTAAATGATGTAGGGATGTTGCAGTCAATTAAAGTATGGTTGTCTAGTAGATTCTCGATGAAGGACATGGGTGAATCATCCTATATTCTAGGAATACAGATCTATAGAGATAGATCGAAAAGGATGCTCGGACTCACCCAAGCTACCTACATCGATACCATACTTAAGCGGTTCTCTATGTAAGAGTCCAAGAGAGGACACCTACCTATGTTCCACGGTATGCCATATGCCTCGACAATAGGTAGTATTATGTATGGCATGATCTCAACTAGACCAGATGTCGCATATGCTCTGAGTGTCACGAGCCGCTACCAAGCCAATCCCGGCCAAATGCATTGGAAGGTCATGAAAGATATTCTTAAGTACTTACGAATGACTAAGAATATGTTCATGGTCTATGGGGGTGGTGAACTGAAATTGAAAGGCTACACTGATTCTAGCTTCCAATGTGATGTGTATGATTCGAAGTCAACCTCTGGATTTGTATGAATTCTCAATGGTGGTGTTGTCTCTTGGAAGAGTTCCAAGCAAGACACCATCGCGGATTCAACCACTGAGACTGAGTACATCGCAGCATCAGCTGCTACTAAAGAGGCGGTTTGGATGAGGAATTTCGTCCAAGATTTGGGCGTAATCCCTGAAGGAGTGGTCCAGTCCCGGTGTACTGTGACAACACGGATGCCTTTGCGCAAGCAAAGGAACCTAGGTCTCACCAAAGATCCAAACACATACTGAGAAAATACCACATAATCCGGGATATTGTGGCTAGAGGTGACATGGCAGTCGAGAGAGTCGCCTCTGCAGACAACATTGCTGATCCACTTACGAAGCCCTTGCCAGGACCTTTGTTTGAAAAACATCACGAAACAATGGGACTGCGTCTGATGAGTAGTTGGCTTTAGGGCAAGTGGGAGATTGTTAGAGTAGGTGCCCAACTAGCCAACTTGTGGCATGTGGGTTCTTGTTGACTCTTTATAAAACGATCTTTATTTATGAAATTCGTATTCTTTTATGGCATTCTTTATCTTCATTATGTTATAATGTTAAAAATTGTGTTGGATAAAGACCTATAATGCACCATAGTGTATGTTAGATGTGATAGTGGATATGATGGCTATCATGAAACACATATAATAATCACTGTGTGTTCTAAACTCGTTCCTAGTCGATTGGGCCGTCAAAATGAGGATAAGGCCGCCCGATTTTGAGACTAGCATCTGTGATGTGAAGTACCACGTTTCATTGGTAGGGAACATTGTGATGTTCTGAGCATGCAGATGGATAGTGACCTGGTGATCTATCGAACTACCCTCGTTCGGACTTTCCAAGTGTTTACCATTTGTCGAGTGGATTAAGTCCGAGGTAGTGGTTGTACAGATTAGCCCTTATTACTCAAAACGCCATTGAGACTCTACATGATTGGTGCCTCACTTTGACCCGTTTACCGACTCAGTTGGGGTCATCAGGTGGCGGGGTTGGGTGAGATCCCGATGCATGTAGGAGTCGATGCTTCGTTGTCGAGGATTCACCGCTCGCCATTGTGCATGGATATCCTATGCTATTTGAGGAGATAATAGTGTGACAAATCTCTTGACAGAGTACTAGATGTGTTTTAGGTAAATGGGTTTATCTAGTAACACATGCGGATGTCACTATTTGATCTCCAAGATGTATGCATGGTTATTGGATCTCTAGCGACTCTCGATTTACCAATGGTCGTTGATCTGATCGGCATATTTGTGTTGAAAGGACCGTACTGTATGCTAACCATGACCGACTGGTTCTTGCAGGCACTATCAGTGATACCTAGGGGATCATGGATGTTGCTAGACGCTTTACCATGATCCGATGGGTTAGTCCGAAAATATGGTTTCGGAGACACAAATGTTGTGAGTCCACGGCTAGCTGTATCCCTGAACCATTGAGGGTCACACAAGTACTGGTTTCTCAATTACCGCATGGAAATTAAGCTCAATTTGTTGAGTATATGAGGAGGAAGGATGGAAGTGCGACTTCCTAAAATTAAATAGGGTCAAAATGCAATTTCCCTAAGCTTGGGCTAGTTTGACTATCCTTGAAACTTACAGGGGCCAAACTGCTATTTTGGATTAGGTGGTCCAAAAAATTGTTTTCACATCATAATGCTCAGTTTTGTACACTGTAGATCGGTCCGATCTGATCGTCGATCGGGATTATGATGGAGCCACAGTGATGGACTTGAAACCAATGTTCACCCTAGGCCTGGGCCCGACCCAAGCCCATTAAGCTGGTTCAAGCCCATGGAAAATCTATAAATAGGGGCCCTGGGGTATTCATTTGATTCGTACCAAAAGCTCCTCAGCTATATTCTCCCTTCCTCTCCTCTCCTCCCCACGTCGCCGCCGCCTCTCCGTCGCCGCCCGCCGCCGAACTTGTTCCGACCGTTTCGGAGAGGAGATTCCGTTCGTGAAATCTTCGTCGTGTTTTCTAGTGCAGACCGACGAAGGAATTGGGATTCCGGTCGTGGACCGGATTAGGAGGCCGACACAGCCAACCGTTGAAGTGCCGATTTCCTCGTGAAATTGGTCGAAGCCAGGCGCCTAGACGCCAGCAAGGTACTGGTCTAAACATCCTATGTATGTTTATATACTGATTTGCAGGTGTATTGACCGTTCCCGGGCTCCAATTTTTAAATCTCCCGCTGTGCCCCGGGAGCGGGATCCGGATCCGCCGCTGCGCCAACATCTTCTTCACGAACAGAACTGGTGCGCCCCATGGAGAAAAGTTAGGGCGAATGAACCCCTTGTGGAGCAATGAATCTGCTCCTTCAGCTCCTTCATCTCGGTAGGAGCCAAACGATACGGTGCCTTAGAGATAGGCATTGTACCTGGCATCAGCTCGATCGAAAACTCCACCTCTAGCTCCGATGGAACCCCCACAACATCATCAGGGAAGACATCTGCAAAATCCCTGACTACCTCCACATCAGATAGTGAAGGGCCTATTGAATCTCCTGTAGCGGTAACACTGGCCAAGAACGCCTAACATCCGAGCTCAACTAGCTTCCTGGCCTGTAGAAAAGATATGAATTTGGGCCTCCGCGGTCTCCTCGTTGCCTCAAATAAGAAGGCCTCCTGCCTTGGTGGCCTGATAATCACTGTCCTCCACTGAAAGTCGATCAACGCTCCAAACTCCGTCAACCAATCCATACCTAGGATGAGGTCGAATCCTGACATCGGAAAAACGACCAAATACACTCTGACCGCGTGATCCTGGAACGTCATAGTCAAACCCAACACAACGCTGGTCGTTGTCAAATTGCCTCAAATAAGAAGGCCTCCTGCCTTGGTGGCCTGATAATCACTGTCCTCCACTGAAAGTCGATCAACGCTCCAAACTCCGTCAACCAATCCATACCTAGGATGAGGTCGAATCCTGACATCGGAAAAACGACCAAATACACTCTGACCGCGTGATCCTGGAACGTCATAGTCAAACCCAACACAACGCTGGTCGTTGTCAAATCCTCTCCTGATGGAACCGTCACGGCGAGAGCTACCCCCAAGCTCTCCGGAACAATACCCATCCTCTGTGTGAACGCACTCAAAATAAACGAGTGGGTCGCCCCTGAGTCTGGCAAAGCGAGGGTAGTAACACCTAGCACACGAATCTTGCCTGAAACAGAAACGTCACACAGGTTCGCGTTTACGGTCAAACTAGATCCCAAAAATCAGTTTAGAAGCCTAAGATATTTCTAAGTTCGCTAATCCTATCCGTCTAAGTTCTCGAGGCAAGTCCAAAAATATCTACAGCTCTTACTAATATCAACTTAGCAATTAAGGCAACAAATTCCCTAGCAATGCTCTAACTAGCATGCAAGTCTAAGGCACCCAAATTCCAACATGTCAAAGCACGGAAATGACAGAAATCTAAAACGGAATACCTGTGAGCAATGTTGTGTCCGGATCTACAGCCTCTGCCTGCATCACGAAAACACGACCTGTGGCCTGTCTCCTCTTAAGGAAATCCCTAGAAATATGCCCTGGCTCCTTGCAGTGATAGCACCTGCCTGATCCAACCATGCAAGGTCCTGTATGATGCTTACTGCACTCCTTGCAGATCGGTGTCCCTCCAGGTCTAGGGGTGCTGGCCCCCTGCTGTTGTGGCCTCTGCTGGCCATGCGGTCTCTGCTGCTGCTGCGCCTGATCCAACCATGCAAGGTCCTGTATGATGCTTACTGCACTCCTTGCAGATCGGTGTCCCTCCAGGTCTAGGGGTGCTGGCCCCCTGCTGTTGTGGCCTCTGCTGGCCATGCGGTCTCTGCTGCTGCTGCGCCTGAGGAGTTGGGCCCCTAGAAGGCCCCTGAAATGGTCTCTTCGCCGGCTGCTGCAAGGACTGGCCCCTAATGGGCTGCTGTAACTGGCGCTTCCTCTGGAAGTCATCCCTCATATCCTTCCTGCCCCTCTCAAACCGGTAAGACCTGTTCACCGCTGCCATATAAGTATCCACGTTCGCCATATTGATATCGTGGCGGATGTCTGGTCGTAGTCCATCAGTAAACTATCGTAGCTTCTCACTCTCCACAGTCACGATCGAGGGCACGAAGTGACACCCTCGCTCAAACTGCCTCACATACTCAGCAACAGACTTGTCTCCCTGGCGGAGACTCATAAACTCCCGAATAAGCTGGCTCTTGGAATCAGCAGTGAAATACTTCTCAAAGAAGAATTTCTTGAACCTCTCCCAAGTCAGACTCTCCAGCAACAAACCAACCATTGCGCTCTCCCACCAAAGAGCTGTGTTTCCATTCATCATAAAGATAGCACATCGGACCTTGTCAGCGTCCGGGAGACCCATATAAGCAAATATGATCTCCAAAGATCGGATCCACTCCTCAGCAACAAGTGGATCAGTAGTGCCAGCGAACTCCTTAGGTCCCTGCTTGCGGACCATCTCAGCAACGTCCTCCTCATGCGACTTCCCGGGTCGCTCCGAATGACGCTCCAAAAGCCTAGTGATCCCTGATAGCTTATCAACACTAGCCTTCTTGTACGGTGTCAACTGAGGAGGTGGGGAGGGGGAGGAGGCGTAGCATCATCCTGCTGGGTCCTATCGCGTCTGGGAGGCATACTGGTACATCAAAACCTTATCACGTAAATCTAAGTGCATGACTAAGCGTCTAACTCTTAAAATTCTAAGGCCAAAATTCATGCAGGAATAAAACATGCAGCATGCAAACATAAACATGAATCGTAAAACAGTAAAACTCACAGACTGGTAGTGCGACTTCCGAGCTCCACGTAGCAGGCTAGTACCCCACCAGAACCTGGCTCTGATACCAACTGAAACGAACCAGACTCTAGAATTTTTTTAAAATCATGTGCGGAATAAATAACTAATAGGTATGGCTCGTTCCCCTTTTAAATCATTTCCTCAACAATACTTGAAACAGAATAAATAAATATTTTAAATCATAAAATCATCCATACTGTTTAAAAACCATACTGAGTAAAAGTACTGAACGTGAACATGCTAAAATCAATATCTGAAAAGCGTATCATATCAAAGATAAAACCAATGCGGCCACGGCATACAGCTGCAGCGGACGCTCAGAGGTCCTCACCGTCAGTCGGGATAAAATCCATAGGATAATCACCTGCACCATTTAAACTTAGTGAGCTTAGAGGCTTAGTATGCTCTATCTTTTAAAATAGCAAGGTACATACTAATAAATCCACAAGCAAGCACTTACGTGTAATAAAATAATATTAATCATGCATGCATGGATGCTCGTAAAACATGGTTCGTAATGTATCATAACGTAACATAATCATAACATACATAGTAAGGCATGACGTAACATAACATAAAAACGTATGAGTCGTATTTGTGAAATGTGAGCGGACGTATGACTGATCAGTCGAAAGAATCAACGTACGTGACGGTCCGGTTCACCCGACCTTACCTCGGGATCCCAAGCACCTCCTATGCCACTTCACCATGTCGTGATCACATTAATCCATAGGCTCATAATAATACATAAACAGGGGATCCCCGGGCCCGGCTACCCGGCTAGTTCCCATCATAAACTTGCCACAAGTCACTTCAATTCCTCGGGTTTTCTTTTAAAGGAACATGCCTTTATTGTTTCATAAACATTCATGATGCATGCATTTCAAAAAATCATGTAATTTAAAAGTTTAGCCCGTCAATATATATTTAATTCTTTACTTTAAAAACATTATCGTACATAGCATTCTACATATATAATTAAATATATATTCACGAGCTTCTACATTTTCTACTCCGTTCAAGGACTGGTTCAGGAGCCTGGCCCACTACTTCTAAGCCCAAAAGAACCTATGCTTATCTTAAAATTTGAGCTTGGCTTAATATTTGACTTGACCCATAACAAAAAATTAACCTTTAAAATTCCCAAATACTCAAATTTTGACTTTAACAGCTCCAAATGCCAATTTGACTAATTTTAAATCAATTGACCAAGTTTGACTAAATTAAAATCAATTGACCAATTTTGACTAAATTAAAATCAAAGACCACGATTTTGACTTTAAAAACTTAAAATAGAGTATTCAAAGGAGTCCATTCACCTCCCTCCCTTGAACTCCCGAATCGTACTTTCGATCCTAGCAATTAATAATAATAATAATAATAATAATAATAATAATAACAACAACAACAACAACAACAACAACAACAACAACAACAACAACAACAACAACAACAACAACAACAACAACAACAACAACAACAACAACAACAACAACAACAACAACAACAACAACAACAACAACAACAACAACAACAACAACAACAACAACAACAACAACAACAACAACAACAACAACAACAACAACAACAACAACAACGGTAATAATAATAATAATAATAACAACAACAACAACAACAACAACAACAACAACAACAACAACAACAACAACAACAACAACAATAATAATAATAATAATAATAATAATAATAATAAAGCATATATGAATGGAATGCTGATGAATTGACAGATAAACAAATATATAATATTGCTCACAGAATGCTAATGTATAGTACTGTCTGTAAAACCACTGGTAATACTGATAAGAATATTGCTCGTATGCTTGTTTCTGGTTTTACGGGACAACTCAAAGGATGGTAGGATAATTATTTATCTGCACAACAAAAAATGATATTTTCCAATCAGTAAAAGTTGAGAATAACAATCAGTAGAAAATGTAGTTTATAGTCTCATAATGACTATTATTGAACATTTTACAGGTAGATTTACTGATAATAGTGAAAATATCCGTACCTTACTAAGTAACATGAAATGTAAAACATTAGTTGATTTTAGATGGTATAAAGATACTTTTCTTTATAGAATATATGAATTCACGATTGTAATAACAGTCAATGGAAGGCCAAATTTATTGATGGTCTCCCACATCTCTTTGCTGAAAGAGTTAGAAAGATTTTACGAAAAGATAATATTTCCATACAGTATGAAGATTATAATTATGGTAATTTAATTAGTACTTGTATTCAAGAAGGATTATCTTTATGTAATGATTTAAAATTAAATAATCAATTAAAGAAACAGAATGTTGGTCCGTATAAAATAGGATCAAGGAGAAAATCAGCAGCCGTGCTTTGTTAAAAGCGTTTAAAGTTTTGCGCGCTGCTGATAACACTCTGGAGCTGCAATAGCTCGTTGTTCTTGAACATATAAAAACTCACAAGAAGAGCACCGAAGACAGATCTGATATGATTTAAAAATCATGCGGAAAATACCAGAACTGAATCCTATATTTTAAAACAACTCAAACAGATTCATGTACAACATAAATCTGTTCGAGACTTGTGTGCTTGTGTGCTGCTGTATGCAATGCGATGCTACGTGCTGAAATAAATGCGTGCTGTTATGCGATGTGCTAAACTGTAAACGTGCAATGCCAAAGTGAATGCTTGCTGAATGAATAAAGAACACAATACAGTACGCAGCATATTTGTTTCTGGAAGTTCGGACTTCAATGTCCTACATCTCCCCCTTCTTCCACCTCGGAAGGATCCACTACTAGAAGATTTGATCTTACAACTGCGTGTACAGACCCAATCCCACAACCAGCAGCTGTGAGAACTCCTAGACTCCACAAATGCACACCAGCCTCAACTGTGTGACTGACTACATACACATGAGTTTTACGTCCATATTTGTTTCTGGAAGTTCGGACTTCAATGTCCTACATCTCCCCTTCTTCCACCTCGGAAGGATCCACTACTAGAAGATTTGATCTTACAACTGCGTGTACAGACCCAATCCCACAACCATCAGCTGTGAGAACTCCTAGACTCCACAATGACGTCAGCCTATCTATTGGAAGAAGCTGCGAGCAGCAACGATGACGTCAGCATTGCTGATTGAAAGAAATCGAGAAACAGCTTTGATGACGTCAGCCTATCTATTGGAAGAAGCTGCGAGCAGCAACGATGACGTCAGCATTGCTGATTGAAAGAAATCGAGAAACAGCTTTGATGACGTCAGCCTATCTATTGGAAGAAGCTGCGAGCAGCAACGATGACGTCAGCATTGCTGATTGAAAGAAATCGAGATTCAGCAACCATGACGTCATCATATCTGTTGAAGAAGCTTGTGGCAGCAACCATGACATCATCATATCTGTTGAAGAAGCTTGTGGCAGCAACCATGACGTCATCATATCTGTTGAAGAAGCTGGTGGCAGCAACCGTGACGTCATCATATCTGTTGAAGAAGCTGGTGGCAGCAACCGTGACGTCATCATATCTGTTGAAGAAGCTTACCATGACGTCATCATATCTGTTGAAGAAGCTTGTGGCAGCAACCGTGACGTCATC
>KQ991177.1:7159-17666 GCA_001598015.1 Dorcoceras hygrometricum | reverse complement strand
TTATCAACAACCTTCTCCAAAGCTGTCATACCAAACGGCTCATGCCCAGACTGGCTTTACCGAACATCTCAGAGCTGCTACACTGCCAGCTCGCTAAAAGACATATCAGGTCTCAATGGGTCAGCACAACTCAAATGCACAGTACCACTACCGATCAGATCGCACTCAAGCAACCTGCTCAGGATGCTCTATCCAGCATGCGATAATCAAAACTGCCCGTGATTCTCTCAGATCACAACAGCTATGTAACACCAAGAAATCCATAAATCTACACATAAAAAGCTTAAAGTTTTAAGGTTCTATTTGTAATTCTTCTACTACTCAGCTTTTTGTCCAAGCTGGTTTACCAGATTAGGATCACGTTTATGAGGGCTGTCTGGATGGTTCAAGCAGACCGGTCCATTCCATATTTTAGTCAAATGTTAGGTTTATATTTTAATTTTTTAAAAACGGAGTAGCACTTTATAGGAAGCGCGTTTTCATTCATTTAATTTGCATAGAAATACTTCCAAGTGCCTCATGCATCTTCTTTCACGAGAATTTCACAAAAAGGAAAACTATAGATGTCACGACCGATGCACAAAACAGAGACTAAACACACAAACTCAACTGCGGAAGCATTAAAATTGGCTAAAATTTTTCGCTTTGTCCTGACTTAGAAAACATAATTTCAAAAAACACTTATACTCAAAATATTGGTTTTACAACAACCAAAAGCAGCACACAACAGCTACGAATACAGCAAGTACCAGCATACAAATCCAACAACAAACCAAATCTAGTTACAACGGTAGCACGGGGCATCCCCCAGTAGCTGTGAGAAGTTGAGGTGCGGATTGAGCTCGTACTGTGAGGATTGAGATTTGAAAATTTTGATTTTATCGAGAGATATTGATTTTTGAATTTCTGATTTTGGTTTAGAGTTGTTCAGATTTGAGTCGCTAGGCGCTATCGGGAGAAAACTGTGTTGAATTTGGAGTTGATTCGTTGAGTCTTTCGATAAGAGATGTGATTCCTGTAGTAATTCAGACTTGAGGATCATCGTTGGAAGAAGATGGGCCAGCAGCGTCTTTGCGCGGGAATTTGTGAGCAATTAGATGTGCGTACTCAGTAGTGGAGTAATCAGATGTCAAAGTTGGTCAAAGGTACTGCGTAGCTAGTGAGCGTTGTTATGAGGGTAGCGAGAGACATCTGTTTGCATTAGCGCGTGGATGCGAGAAGCTTCCATGTGTTGGTCAACACATCTGAGTTGACTGCTGTTGTTAGCGCTGTTCAGATGTTGCTAGCAAGAGAGAAATCTGTTCCAGCTGTTGAAGCTCTGCTACGTAGTTTTGATTAGTTAGCACGACGTCGTTTGCTGTTTAGTGGAGTGTAGCGAAGTCTGGTTTGTGACAGCTGAGCCAGCTGTGAGTGAGCACTGGATTAAGAAGTGAGGATTACTGCTGTAGTGCAAGATGGGATCTGAGTTGTTAAGAGCAGAAGTTGGGATCAAGGATTTAAATGCAAGTGTTGATCGACACTTAGAGTATTTTCGAACCCGACATTTCCTATCTCCTTCCCCGATACCCTCGAAACCCTTACTGTTCACTGAGCACTATTCCTCCTATTTACCGTCGATTTCCGCCATTGTTTGGAGCAAGACCGGTGGCGTTGAACTCGTCTTGCTTAGCTCTTTCGATTGTTACCAGTTAGGCGACCTGATTCAACACGTAGGAGGAGCGCGAAGGAATCCCTGTGTTCGTGAATTTCTGCGACAGTTGACCCGAGAATTTCCTTAGTTCATTTGAGCTTCTGGGTAAGAGTTCCTTACTGTTTTGAGCTTAGTTCTAGTTGTTAGAACCAGCGTTGATAGGTAGAACCAGATATGACTTTTAACCATATGCAGTAAGGTGTATAAGTTCAGATTTGAGCTAAGTTATGAGATGTCATGACAAATTTGAGTTCCCAGGCAGTTCCTGCTGTGTTTGCCGAGACCAGCGAAGGAGTAGATTTGTGAAGGTTGTGTTGCCGTGTCCTGGTGAGGTCTGTTTAGGTAGAATATGAGCATTGAGGTACGAATTGAGCTTCTGATTACAGCTTTGGCATAAGCGTGTAGTGTTTTGAAGCATGAATGATGCTCTGTGGAATCTGTTTGTGTGATTATGTTCTTTACGTGAACAGTTGTGGCTCATACCTGAATTTATATGTTCTGTTTACGTAATTTGTGCATGTTGAAATCAGAACTGAATTTCATGGCATACATGCATACATATTGAGCCTGATGATTGATTGAGAACCCGAGAAAGAGACACGTTGTGATCGGCAGACAGATGTGTCGTGCCTGAAAGGTCCAACGCTATCATCGGAGTGGTGACCGACTGATAGGTCGTGTAAGAATACCACCGAGCTGTGATGGGTTATTGAGTGGCCAGCCCTGAAGATCACGGATCGATGATTTCCACCGGCTGATTGGCTGTGCGTGGTATAGAGGCTCTCCTTTGAATTGCCAGCTGACTCGTTGACATAGATGACCGATTATTTGACAGCCCTCATGCATTCATGTTTTGATATACTGCATGTTTATGAGTTGCTGTTGTCTTATTACTCTTCGTACTGAGGTTAGACCTCGTATTTCTTTTCCTTCTTTTGTGTTCTTGGGTCGGTGTTGCCCATTTCAGGAGCTACAGGTAATCTGGCTGGCCAGAGTGGAGCTGCAGCTAGTAGATCCCCTTTTGATTGAGTCCCAGTGTATTTGTATTATGTATTGAACTATGGGATGCCCTGAGTTTCTATGTATGTTGGGGATCTGTATTTATATTTATTTGATTACCTGTCTGTGTTTGGATTTTGAGTTAAATCCTATTTTGAGTATGTATTATTTTGAATGACGAATTTAATGTTCAGGCCCAAACATTTGAAAATTTTTTAAGCTCTATTTTATGCTTTCGCTATTATGTGCTTAATTGTGCTTTTAATCCTTGTTGATTAGCACGGGGCCTGAAATTTTTGGTATCAGAGCTTAAACTGGGATACGCTCGTTTTCCTTTGATCACAATCGAGTCTAGGCACAGAGTTTTGATTTGATTTTGCTTGACTCTGTGACTTGCTTGATTTGATATCTGTCTCTGTGATTACCTGTTGTTAGTCTTACCTTGAAATTTGATTAGATGCCGCCGAGGAGAGGTAGAGGTAGGACTGCTAGACGTTCCGCTGAGGAGTCTAGGGCCTCGTAGAGCGACGAGGATGTTAAGCAGAATGTACCTTTGTGCCGTAGAGAGAGACATGCAGAGGTGGAGGACGTGACTAGACAGATAGGTGAGATGGAGTTAGTGTTGGCTAGGTTCCAGAGAACAAATCCCCCTGCGTTCACTGGCGCCGAGGGTGGTCTTTCGGCTGAAGGCTGGTTGGATCACATGGAGGACTTGTTTGATACTTTGGAGTACACCGCAAGGCGGAGACTGAAGTTGGCCGTTTTGCAGTTGAGAGATCATGCTCAACGTTGGTGGAAGGGTACTTCCAGAGTGATGAGAGAGACCGGAGTTCTAGTTTCGTTGGAGAGCTTCTGTGCCGCGTTTCGACAGGAGTATTCCCCGGAGTCGTACTTCAATAACCGTGAGAGATAGTTTGACAACCTGAAGCAAAGGAATTTGAAGGTTTCTGAGTATGCTAGAAAGTTTTATTTCCTTCTGGCGTATGTTCCCCATGTTGCTAGCCGGGAGCGAACGAATAGGAACAAGTTTATTAAGGGATTGAGGCCGGATTTGTTTCTGTTGGTGTTGGATGGAGCCCCATCGACGTATGTTAAGGCTGTGAATCGAGCAGTAGATATTGAGGAGAGTTTGTTGGATGCGCCGACGCAGGTTACGATGACAGTTGGACGAGGCTACCTCCCTGCACCTGAAGGTACACATTCTTCCCAGTCTCCTCAGACTTCACAGCCATCAAACCAACAGAGGTTCAGGCCTCATGGAAAGCAGTTTAAGAAGAAGTCGAATTCGAGTTCCTCTGGTTCGGTGAGCTCTGGTGGCAGTGGGTCAGGAGGAGTTTCATGTGGACTGTGCGGTGGTAAGCACATGACTTCGTAGTGCCGTGGAGTTCAGGGGACTTGCCACAACTGTGGGAAGCCTGGGCACTTTCTGAGAGTGTGTCCTTTGTTGAGGGGATAGTCTTCGTTTCCTTCGCACCAAGGTTCGGCTGGTGGTTCTTCGCAGAGGCCGCAACCTCCTGCCCCGATCCAACGATATGGATTCCAACCCCGTGAACCATCTAGGTTTGGAGGACATTCGAGACCACAGTTTCCGGGACCGCAGCAGGCTCGGGTGAATGCTTTGTCTAGGGAGCAGGCTGATGAGATACCTAGTAACGTGATCACAGGTACATGCTCTGTCTTTGATTTTCATGCGAGAGTTTTATTTGATACAAGAGCGTCACACTCCTTTGTTTCTGCATGGTTTGTGCATGAGTGTGGGATGAGAGTTACCCCACTGTGTGATGTGGTGTCTGTGTCGACTCCTGCTGGTGTGTGGTTATTGTCTCGTGATATTGTGGTGGATTGTGTGAATCGGTTCAATTAGAATGTGATAGTGGCGAATTTGATATCGCTGGAGATGAGAGATTTTGATTGCATCTTGGGAATTGATGTGCTGTCCAGCTATAAGGCTAACGTTGATTGTTTCCATGGTGCGGTGAGATTTCGCCCCGAGTCGGGAGAGAAGTGGGATGTCTAAGGTGCTGATTCGTGCTCGAAGTTTCCACTAGTGTCTTCCATGGAGATGTTTAGTCTGTTATCGCTGGGTAACGCTGGATTCATGATCTATGCGCTCGATGTTTCCCAAGAGTCGCGTTTGGAGTTGAGCAAGATCCCGATTGTCAGAGAGTATCTAGACGTGTTTCCAGATGAGATTCCTGGATTCCCTCCGAGAAGAGAGATTGATTTTAGTATAGAGTTGATGCCAGGGACAGCCCCGATTTCTAGAGCTCCATATCGGTTGGCGCCAGCTGAGCTGAAAGAACTCAAGGATCAATTAAGAGATCTTCTTGAGAAAGGCTTCATCCGACTGAGTATGTCACCTTGGGGAGCTCCGATTTTGTTTGTGAAGAAGAAGGATGGATCTATGAGGATGTGCGTTGATTTCCGGCAGTTGAATAAAGCAACGATCAAGAATAAGTATCCGTTGCCGAGGATTGATGATTTGTTTGATCGGTTGCAAGGATCGGCCGTATACTAGAAGATTGACTTGCGCTCTGGCTATCACCAGTTGCGAATTAGAGACACTGATGTAGCGAAGACTGCTTTTCGGACGAGATATGGGAATTATGAGTTCCTTGTGATGCAGTTTGGGTTGACGAATGCCCCAGCTGTTTTCATGGGTTTGATGAATCGCGTCTTTAGCGATTATATCGATCGATTTGTGATAGTCTTCATAGATGACATCGTGGTGTATTCGAGGAGTTTCAGAGAGCATAAGGAGCACCTGAGATTGATACTGCAGCAGTTGAGAGACTCGCAGTTGTATGCCAAGTTCAGCAAGTGCGAATTTTGGCTGGATAGAGTAATTTTTTTGGGTCATGTGATTTCTGTGCAAGGTATTTCTGTGGATCCTAGTAAGGTCGAAGCATTTCTTAACTGGGAGCGACCTAGGAATGTTTCTGAGATCCGTAGATTCTTGGGTTTGGCCGGTTATTATAGGCGTTTCGTTGAGAAGTTTTCTTCAATAGCAAGGCCAATGACGCAGTTGACTCAGAAAGATAGGAATTTTGTTTGGACTGACGACTGCGAGTCGAGTTTCCAGAAACTTAAGGAGAAGTTGACTACTGCTCCTTTGTTGGCTTTACCATCTGAATCGGGAGGTTTTGTTGTTTGCTCCGATGCATCTCTGAGTGGTTTAGGATGTGTTCTGATGCAGAACGGGTACGTGATTGCGTATGCGTCTCGACAGTTGACTACTGCTCCTTTGTTGGCTTTACCATCTGAATCGGGAGGTTTTGTTGTTTGCTCCGATGCATCTCTGAGTGGTTTAGGATGTGTTCTGATGCAGAACGGGTACGTGATTGCGTATGCGTCTCGACAGTTGAAGCCCCATGAGACAAGATACCCTATTCATGACTTTGGAATTGGCAGCGATTGTCTTTGACTTGAAGATCTGGCATCACTAGGTGAGGAATTTGTGGTGTACACCGACCACAAGAGTTTGAAGTATATCTTCACTCAGTCAGATCTGAATATGAGACTTAGTATGGAGTTGCTCAAGGATTTTGATTGCGAGATTTAGTATCAGCCTGGGCGGATGAACATGGTAGCAGATGCTTTGAGTAGGAAAGCCCAGCCTGCGATGCTAACATCTTTGAGTATCTCGAGAATCCACGAGCAGTTGAGTGCTTCTGGTTGGCGATTTCAGCCGAGTGATCAGTACTTCATAGTTTCTTCAATTTAGGTTGAACCACAGATTGTGAGTGACATCAGAGAAGCAGAGGACTGATCCTTATATCCAAGAATTGAAGATTATACCTCAGAATGGCCAGTCTGATGATTTTCTGTCGCTTCTGATGGGTGTTTGAGATTCCGAGGAAGATTAGTGGTTCCGATCCTGATTGATTTGAAAGAGACTATTCTGAATGAAGCGCATTGTAGTCGCTACAATGTGCGTCCGGGCGAGAGTAAGATGTATCATGCTTTGAAGTCTCACTATTGGTGGGAAGGCATGAAGAGCGACATTTCTGGTTTTGTTGCTCGATGTTTGAATTGCCAGCAGGTCAAGGCCAAAAGAAAGAGACCTGGTGGATTTTTGCTAGAGTTTAGAAGTGGCTCAGTGGAAGAAAGAGACTATTCTGAATGAAGCGCATTGTAGTCGCTACAATGTGCGTCCGGGCGAGAGTAAGATGTATCATGCTTTGAAGTCTCACTATTGGTGGGAAGGCATGAAGAGCGACATTTCTGGTTTTGTTGCTCGATGTTTGAATTGCCAGCAGGTCAAGGCCAAAAGAAAGAGACCTGGTGGATTTTTGCAGAGTTTAGAAGTGGCTCAGTGGAATTGGGAGCACATCGCCATGGACTTTGTGACTCATTTACCTCGATCGAATATGGGATGCGATGCGATTTGGGTGGTGATTGATAGACTTTTAAAGTCAGCCCATTTCATTCCCTATGATGTGAGGTGTTCAATGAAGAAAATGTCGAGACTGTACATCGACCATGTGGTTAGATTGCATGGAGTGCCAGTTTCTATAGTGTCAGATAGAGATCCAAGATTCACATCTAGATTCTGGAAGAGTTTGCAAGCAGCGATGGGTTCGAGATTTACGATGAGCACTGCTTATCATCCTGAGACAGATGGTCAATCTGAGAGGACCATACAGACTTTAGAAGATATGCTGCGAGCAATTGTGATGGATTTCGATGGTGGCTGGCAGGATTCGCTATCCATACTGGAGTTTTCTTATAACAACAGCTATCAAGTGACTATCGGGATGGCTCCATTTGAAGCGTTGTATGGTGGCAAGTGTAGATCTCTGATTTGTTGGGAAGAAGTTGGTGAGAAACAGCTTTTGACCCCTGAGTTTGTGCAGCATATGAGAGACCAGGTTGAGTTTATTCGAAGTAGAATGAAGACTGCACAAGATCGTTTCACTAGCTATGCTAACAGAAGACTCCGACCTCTGGAATTTGAAGTTGGTGATCGAGTGTTCCTTAAGATTTCTCCTTTTAAAATTGTTATGAGGTTCAGATTTAAGGGCAAGTTATCTTCTAGATTAGTTGGTCCATTTGAAATTGTTGAAAGGATTGGACAGTTGGCTTATACATTGTTGCTTCCTGATGAATTAGCAGCGATACATGATGTTTTTCATGTGTCAATGTTGAGAAAATATGAGTCAGATCCGTCACATGTGTTGAGGACTAATGAAGTTGAGCTACATTCTGCTTTGAGCTATGTTGAATATCAAGTTCAGATTCTGGATAGAAAGGAGAAGCAGTTGAGGAATAAGGTAATTCCGTTGGTGATGGTCCACTGGAGTAAGCACGGCCAAGAAGAAGCTACTTGGGAAGTAGAGGAGAAATGAGACAAGAATGGCCTCATCTGTTTGAGCTTTGACAGTGGAGTTGTGTTGGTGAGTTTTGATGTTTTGCTAATTTTTCCCTGTATTTGCCTTTGATTTCAAGAACGAAATCTCTTAAGGTGGGGAGAATGTGAGATTGAGATTCGAAAATTTTGAATTTATCGAGAGTTATTGTGAGGATTGAGAAATTCGAATAGTGATTAATCAGTTTTGCTTAGGATTAGTCACGAGAATTTAGAGATTTCGAATTTCAGATTTTGAGGAATTGTAGTGAAGTTTGGTTTGTGAAGTTCAGACTTCTGGAATTGGAGTTCAGCAGTTGCATTTTACTAGCGGGAAATGATCCCAGTAGTGTTTCAACAGTAAGGTTTATTGCTAGGAGAAGTAAAGCCAGCAGCGTTTTTATGTGAAGGCTTGCGGGCAATTCAGCTGTTGTTATTTCAGTAGTAACGTGATCAGTTGTGAGATATTACGTGAGGAAGTCAGAAGTGAGTTTCATGAGCATTCGGCTGTTGGTATTTCAGTAGTGGCGTAATCAGATGTCAACGCTAGTCAACTCAGCAGTGAGTGTGTAGCGGGAAGCAGCAGTTAGCGTTAACACGTGTGCGAGCAGCTGTCAAGTGTTGGTCAACACCTGAGTTGACTGCTGATGTTTTAGCGCTAATCAGCCGTTTCCTTTGCGAGTGATCAGTTGTTGGTTTGAGTGACCAGCTGCTGGTAGTGAGGCGACGTCGTTTTACCTTTGTTAGCGGGAACCCTGATACGTCATCGTTCGAGTTATTTAGCATCTCAGCTGTTGGTCGTTTTGAGAGAAATCTGTTCTCAGCTGTTGGATGCTGCGGCGTCATTACAATTAGTTGGTACGGCGTCGTTTGATGTTGTGTAATTGAAGTGCAACGTCTGTTGGTGTCGGCTGTTCCTGTTGAGAAGAAACGTTGATTTCTACTGTAGCATTACCCGACGTCTGATTTAGGGGAACAACAACTGTTGTATGGAGATTTATATATATAAGTGTTGAGCAACACTTAGAGAATTTTCCACCCGATATTTCTTATCTCCATCTTCAAACCCTCGATAGCTACTGTTCACCCGAACATTTCTTTCCTAGATTTCTGTCGATTCCAGCCGTTGTTTTGAACGAGATTGGTGGCGCTGGATTCTCCTTGAGTTGCTCTTTCGATTGATACTTGCTAGGAGGCATGAGTCGGCGTTGGAGAGAACGCGTAAGAACCTCTTTGTTCGAAGCTTTTCGTGAGATCTGAACTGTGTGTTCTTTGATTCTTTTGGAAGCTTGAATTTAAGGTACAGGATAGCTTCAGCCGAGGTTGAGGAGGTCAGGAGAAAGCTGATTTGCTTAGGCTGAGTTCTGCCGTGCCTTTGAGAAATCTGTTGAGGTAGATTGAAGTTGTGAGGTACGAATAGGAGCAGTTCTTAACAACTTTGAGCATGATCATGGCTATATTTCATGTTATGAAATCTGTTTGACTGCTGTTGTGTGTTTACGTGAAGCAGACTTGATGAATTGATTGATTGTATGTTCTGTTTTGCGTAAATTTGGCATGTAGAGATCAGATATGAATTTCTTGGCATACATGCATAAATCTTGAGCCTTATTGATGATCTGATTAAGAGCCACGTTGTGACCGGAAAACTGATGAGTTGTGCCTGAAAGGTCCAACGCTATCATCGGAGTGGTGAGCGACTGAGTTTTCGTTTCGGAATACCACCGAGCTGTGATGGGCTGATGGGTCCTGAAGATCACGGACCGATGATTTCCCCGATTGATACACTGTGTGGGTATAGAGGCTCGATTTGAGTTGATTTTCCAGTTGATACATTGGTCTTGATTTCCGATTCCTTGACAGCCTCATGCATTTCATAACTTGATTTATAGCATGTTGCATGATTTGCTGTTTTTGGATGGCTCTTCGTACTGAGGCTTGACCTCGTATTTCTTTTCCTGTTTTTGTGTTTTTTGGGTCTGTGTTGCCCATTTGCAGGATCTACAGGTAACCAAGCTGGACCGAGTGGAGTGCCAGCTGGTCGATCCCCATTTCCTTGAGTCCCAGTTTATTATTGTATTATGTATTGAACCAGGGGATGCCCTGTGTTTTTATGTATTGGGGATCTGTATCTGATTTGATATTTGATGTTACCTGTTTTTATTTGAGGATTGTTAGAACCGAAAAATAGTAAATAAATGCAAGCGAGCGCTGCTACAGATAAATAAAAATTTTGCGCTGCTATTATGAGGTGCAATACCTCGGGTTCTTGAACATTAAATACTAGAGCACCGGAGACAGATCTGGTATGTAATAAAAACATGCGGAAGACACCAGAAATGAATCCTAATTTTAAAACTCAACACAACCAGATTTCTATAAAACAAAAATCTGTTCGACCGTGCAAGTGTGCAATCTGTTATGCGTGCGTGCTAATATTAAAGTGCATATGCGGAATAAATAACAGAATA
>KQ991176.1:0-16011 GCA_001598015.1 Dorcoceras hygrometricum | reverse complement strand
TTCACCCCCGGCGCCCTCTGACCTGTGTTTGTGGCTGCAGGAACCAAGGAGAAGCACTTTCCATCTTCAAGTGCCCGACGCCCGAGCTCCTTCTCCCGAGGTGGTGGCTCTTCGGCTGACAAAATTTGGCTACATCAATTGGCGCCGTCTGTGGGAACGTGGAAGAAGACAACGCCACCCGAGGAAGAAGTAGACTTCGGGGACGGGAAAAACAGGCCACGAATCGATGCCTTCGTTTTGAGGGAGAGAGCCGAGAAATAGCCCTACACAGTTTCACACCAGAATGGGCTTATTTTTCGGCGAACCGTTTCTGCTCGTGCTTCTCCGCCGCCGCGAAGAACTCTTTTATCTCCCCCGCCGCTGGAATCAACGCCGCACGCAGCGAGTCCTCACCGTATTAGCACATCGTCAACGGCAGGGATGTCTCCATCGAGCAGAGCGATAGCATTCCCGAGCAAGCCGAGAACGGATTCAATAAATGTAGATAACATATTCCTGGGTAAAGTAGATAACATACTCCGAGTAGACGGAAATGACCGATCTGGTTGTACCTATAGACTGCAGCGCTAGTCGTAATAGCGGATTCCCGAGCAGGACAGGATAAAAATCCCACTCAAAGCGTGGTAGTAAGCTTCCCAGCGAGATGTAGAAAGGTCCCGAGTAGAGCGGGATACGACAGATTCCTCAGCGGGATGATAGATTCCCGAGCAGGTCAGACTTAAATATGCCAACGAATGTTGGACTTTGTATGCCGAGCTGTGCCAACGAAGGTTGGACTTAATATGTCAAACTGTGCCAACGAAGGTTGGACTTGTGTATGTGCGTAGAAGAGCTACGCGATAAGGTGCCAGTGCGGAACTGGGCTTTGGTGCCGAGCTGGTCGGGCTTAGCGGCCAGTGCGGAACTGGGCTTACGAGACATCCCTGAGCAGGGAAATATAATAGACTCCCGAGCAGATCAAGAGCAGAACATGTAATAGATTTTTTAGCAGGCCGAGATAACATACTCCCGAGCAAATAACATATTCCGAGGTAGTAGTGAACATATTCCGAGCGGATCGAGGAAGTAGATTCCCGAGCCAATAGAGAACATATCCTGAGCAGGTCGAGATAATAGATTCCCGAGCCAATAGAGAACATATTCCGAGCGAATAGCATATTTTCGAGTAGGTCGAGATAACAAATTCCACAGCCAAGTACAATGTGTTCCCGAGCAGAGCGGGATAAAAGATTCCCGAGTAAATAAAGATTGACGTATCCCCGAGTAGGTCGAGGAAATAGATTTCCATTGTTGAGCTGGTTGGAATAATTAATTCCCGAGCAAGACAAGATAAGATCCCCGAACAGGGTATAATAAACTTCAGAACAGGAAATATTCCC
Source organism: Dorcoceras hygrometricum (assembly GCA_001598015.1). Lineage (NCBI taxonomy): Eukaryota > Viridiplantae > Streptophyta > Magnoliopsida > Lamiales > Gesneriaceae > Dorcoceras > Dorcoceras hygrometricum. The sequence continues at coordinate 14,632 of KQ991176.1, read as the reverse complement.
GAGCAGGATATAATGAATTCCCGAATAAATCGGGGTAAAAGATTCCCGAGCGGACCGAAGCGATTCCTGCTAAAGCATAATTTTTTGTAAAGTAGCACAATCAAGAGTGAAGTAATTACTAACCTTAGTTCCTAATGCTTGTTCGCGACGAGAACTCGTCGGAAATGTCGGCCCTTCGGTAGGGTGGCTAAGACTTGTTCTTCAGTCACTCCCTTGGTTATTCGGGCTGTCGGGAGGCCTTGAGACTCAAGACCTCGGGTCTTTGGGGTAATAGGTTCCTAGGTAGAACAGATAAGATACTCCGTATAGATTAGCGTTATAATCCAGAAAATGTAACTTGGCCCTGCCTTCCTGTAGAGAGCATACAGGAACAGAGCTGCCACATACACCATAGAAAGCAACTGATTTTGTAATTTGGCCTGTACTAAATCAAACCAATAACCACCAAACTGGTTCCCGTCGCTTGCTTGATGCACCATGAGAGGTAAATATGCAGGCTTGGTATCATTCAGCACAGATTGAGGAGAACTAAGCACAAGAGTCCTTCCCTCCATCGGTCTTAATATTATTGCAGATATTATTTCGTCCTCAATAAGAATGAGAGGATCCCCAAATTTCTGTGATATTTGGCCAGGAAACATATTCGGATTTGGTGTTGGCCTACAACTACGTGCATAAACCATTGCAGCATTGGGAATGAAAGATTTCATTGCCTCGAGAAAATATTTAAGATCCGAAGGACCCCAAACACTAACAGTCATTCCTTCATCCCCGATGCCAGCCAGTGTTAGCAACAGACCTGGAAGATCGCCAGCAGTTTCTGAGCAGACACGGGACAGAAATATATGATCAATCTTTGACAATTTGATTTTGTGCTCAGTGCAGTAGCGTTGGAGCCCAGTCCCAAGAATCCTCGTCTCTGCCGTCATCGTGACCAATAATCGAACACAGGGGATAAAAAGATGAAGATAATCTGAATGTTGGCCCAAATGAATCGCCGATTGATAATAACATAGGAGTGAAGTAATTACTAACCTTGGTTCCTTACGCTTGTTCGCGACGGGGACTCATCGGAAGGGTCGGCCCTTCGATAGGGTGGCTAAGACTTGTTCTTCAGTCACTCCCTTGGTTATTCGGGCTGTCGGGAGGCCTCGAGACTCAAGACCTCGGGTCTTTGGTATAGCAGGTTCCTAGGTAGAACATATAATATACTCCGAGTAGGTCGAAATGACAGATCCCCAAGCATGCCCCATCCAAATCATGCATATATAGATGACGAAAGCATTCCTGTTTCTTAACAATATCGAAAGATTTCTGAAGATAAGTTCCTGAGTTTTAGTCTTCATACATTCATAAACTGAGCTGCTCAGATTTCTCAGGACAGTTAAACATGGCTCTACAACCATAGAATCCTCGGCACCATTTGACTGCAAAGCTTTACGATCGACCATCGGAAGTGGCTTTCTTTTGCAGAGAGGCATAATTGCGCATTTAAAACCCTTCTAGTCTCAAGTTCATACCCAGCAAAATGTTAATCTATAAGAACCGTCTAGAGACGGACAAACCGAAGTTATCAAAACAATCGACTGCCCATTCCTCAATCATCGAATTCATCCGTCCCCCGCTAAAAGAGGATCGGAGAGGGAAATCAGAGAGGCAGTGTTGCTACGTATACTCGCCCGACGTGTTCCTCTTTCTCTCTACCCTTCTAAATCTGCTCCTCCCTCGGGTGGCGTTGTCTTCCTCCTCGTTTCCCACAGACGGCGCCAATTGATGTAGCCAAATTTTGTCAGCCGAAGAGCCACCACCACGTCGGGAGAAGGAGCTCGGGCGTCGGGCACTAGAAGATGGAAAGTGCTTCTCCTTGGTTCCTGCAGCCACAAACACAGGTCAGAGGGCGCCGGAGGTGAGTCCGGCGAAGCCCCTCCGATGCCTAAGTCAGGCGGTGTGCCAGAGAGAAAAGATGGTGAATTATGTGCTGTGAGAGCAAAAGTATGTGAGAATGAGAGAGTCCCCTTGAAAGAGCAAACCTGTGTGGTATTTATAGAGGGGCTAGGTAGATGAAGCGGTTTGCTTGCACGTTCTGCCGAGACGTGAGTGAGGTCGTGCGCACGTCTTCCGCATAATCCGGCCCACGTTCTCCGTCTTTTGAGGAAATGCTTTAACATGTCGGGACAAGGTCCTCGGGAGACACTCCCGAGCTGGTAGTGAGGTCTCGGGAAGAGCTTGGTAAATATAGAGTGAGTTCGGGAAGCATTCCCGAACTTAGTAGCATAGATCGGGCCTGTAGCGTAGTGCTGATCCTCGGGTGATTCCCGAGCTGTTGTCGGGGAATTGGCTTGGAGCGCGTTGCTCGGTCCTCGGGTCCCGAGGTGGTTTATGGGGGCATCAATATCTTATATGCTCAGCTGCATTATTTTTTTTATCTCGTATAAATTAAATCATTATATATTTATTTCACATCAATCAAATCTTTAATTATTTATCTTTCATCAATTATTCATTGGTATAAAGCTACAATATTATCCTTAACTTTTTTTGTTATATTTTTTATTTTTACAAATTTAATATCTTATCTCAAATTTAATTTTATCAATCAAACATATTACTATTATCAAACATTATTCTCGATCAAACTCAATCTTTTAATAATACGATTATTTATCATTAATTCTATCCTAGCATATCTTGTTCATGATATAAATAGTCTAAAGTTATACCCCGATCGTCACCGCCAGATCTTCATGAGATATTTAGTTATCTAAGCACAGCGTGTGTTCTAGAAAAACAAACGCTATGGTCAACGACCAAAATTTCTTTAGTCTCTCGGTATCGGCCTACAGTCACTACTCTCTCTCGCTCTCATTTATGTCAATTTTTTATATAATTCTAGAAGGCTTGCTGACTTACATGCTTATGTGTTCAACATACCACTGCAATCACGAAATTTCTTTTAAAAGATAAATTAGGATTTCCAACTTCCAAACAATCACTTACTTGAATCGGGGGTTTTTTAACTGTTTACGACATAAATAAAAAAACTTTGATAAAATAATGTAAATACGGAACATTTACCAATCTACCGTATCACGCCATACCGATTGATAATAACATAGGGAACGATCCAATGTAGCAAGAAATCACGATGTAGTAGCAGCACAATAGTAGAGATTCACGTTTTGAAGAAATCCCAAGAGATGAGCAGTATCCAGATTTACGTGAAATCCCCAAAATAATGCTCAAAATACAATAATAACAGAGGGGAATCTTGAAATCAATATTCAACAGGGACGCAAACGTAGATAAAATAAAACAGGACGATTCAATCTACCAAGGAATCATGAAGAACAGCAGTGGACGATTCAATCTACCAGGGAATCATGAAGAACAGCAGTGCGCACAGGTCGCTCCAATCCTCGAGAAAAGCGAGAGAAACATCTCTCCAAACCTGGCTCTACCCTTCCCTCACTTTTCAAATCACGGTAGAATTGGTCACGAGACTCTGGGGATTCCGAGCAATCGCCGCTGGAATCAACGCCGCACGCAGCGAGTCCTCACCGTATTAGCACATCGTCAACGGCAGGGATGTCTCCATCGGCGGGGGAGATAAAAGAGTTCTTCGCGGCGGCGGAGAAGCACGAGCAGAAACGGTTCGCCGAAAAATAAGCCAATTCTGGTGTGCAACTGTGTAGGGCTATTTCTCGGCTCTCTCCCTCAAAACGAAGGCATCGAATCGTGGCTGTTTTTCCCGTCCCCGGCGTCTACTTCTTCCTCGGGTGGCGTTGTCTTCTTCCACGTTTCCCACAGACGGCGCCAATTGATTTCATATCATCCCCAAGCTAATTCTCTCAAAGTATAGGCAGAAGACAAAGCAGTCGCTCACATAACCAAACCCAAGTGAATCGTTTGCTTACATCAATATAATATTCAAAATACATGTAATATAATCAAATTAGAAATAATAGCTGAAATAGTAATTGTTGTCATAAAAAATGTCCTACGTTCTTCCTCAAATGATAATATAGTAAATCCTATAAATATTTCTCATATCACATGATAAAAAAAGTATGATACTAGAGAGAGGGGAGATGAGCTCACTTTTCGATCTTAGAGAAGAGCACCTCAAAGGCATTAGGCATGCTCGATCTCTCCCTAATTAGGGGTATGTCTGCTCCTTGACGAGCGAGGCTGTGAATTCATACCAAGGTCGTCCCTCGACTGTCAGCCTCACCTCATCTTAGGTGATTTGGATTAGCTTACTCCTACGGGCTGTTTGGGCATTAAGACTCTCTACCTCACCTCTACCCGATTTCAAAGGAGAATCTATAGAATCGATAGAATCTTGGACAGCCTGCTCATCAAGGGATGAGATATTTTTCTGATTGTTAGGTTGATCCATAAAACTTACTGAGTAATTAAGGGAAGGATTGAATGACATCGAGAAACGAGTAGAGCGGATCAGACGTAATAAATTTGGCAGAGTAACAATGCTGCAAAAAAAATGAAAGTGAAATAATAGGAAGGGCTTAATACCAACGGGAGCAATATCAGTCGTCAGATCCTACTCAACACCAACGGTCCAGATCACATCAAAAGCAGAATAGTTGCGTCTGGAGTCAAGCCATCAAATTTGTGTAACTCAAATGATTAACGACTATCCGATAATATCACACGGATCGACAAACGCACAACCATATGAGCTCGGGCTCCCGCCAGACCTATGTCAAGACTCTAAACTTCATTAGTTCATTTAGACTAAGTGGGGTGATACAATAGTGCCCACTCATTTTAGCATAGTGAGCTACATTTTCACTTCGGAACCATTATTCTTCGAGTTTGAGGGTCCAACACTCAGAAACGATAAATATGGAATACGTGTGAAATGAGAAAAGGATCCCGCAAATCTCAGTATTAGATATGAATCAAATCAAATTTGGTAACAAATCAAGATTTAAAAAAAAACTATTTTGGTCAATATTTGATTTATGCATCGAAGTGGCCATGTCGGATGTGTTTCCGACAACTCTAACTGTTGCTCATGATTTCATATCATCCCCAAGCTAATTCTCTCAAAGTATAGGCAGAAGACAAAGCAGTCGCTCACATAACCAAACCCAAGTGAATCGTTTGCTTACATCAATATAATATTCAAAATACATGTAGTATAATCAAATTAGAAATAATAGCTGAAATAGTAATTGTTGTCATGAAAAAGTGTAACTACGTTTTTCCTCAAATGATAATATAGTAAATCCTATAAAATATCTCATATCACTTGATAAAAAATACTCAACTTGAGAAACCTCGTTTACTTGAGGCCTTTGCTGATTTGTTTAAAGGCCAATTGAATCTATTGGTCATGTCCTTTTCAATTCAATAATAATTTTTTGATTGGGCCTGAGCCGATCTCACAAGCTTCGTCTCACTTTCGACCCGATCTAATACTTGTACTGTTTTTGTCTATATAAGTTTTGTATCATTCTTGAATTACAGTGTGACAAGAAAAAGAATGGAGTTTTTTTTACTTTCATATATGGTGAAAAAATTAATGCAGGAACATGAAACCTAGTTCTACAAAAGTTGTAAATTATTAATCATAGTTTGCTACTTGCTGAAGAATTACTTTTGAAAACTCCTCAAATGCGATTATATAATGGTTTTCTTAACTTTGTCTCTAGGAGAATGCCAAGTTATTTGGTTGTATGAAGGAATTATGTGAATGCTAGAGATACTGATAAATCTGTCATTTCTTAGGGACAGTACAGACTATGACAAGGCGCTATCGCTCTACAAAAGTCCAGGAACACATTGTATATTTAGCATACTTGTCTACGAACTGGGAGATGTATTCATGCTACGGCTACTAACCTCTCGGTCGAGAAGCGGATGTCTACATACAGGTAAGATCTCATCCATGAGTGCTTTATTTAACTTTATAGTAGCAAAAAGACTAATGGAATGGATGCTGCATAGGGCCCCTGCATTATATAACCGAAATTGGAACAACCATTGGTGAAAAGGGTTTTGCAAATGAAGATTATGTGCCTTAACTTCCATATCTCAAGCAGTGGTAAAGGAGACTTTGAGATTGTATCCACCAGGTGCACTTCTATTACCTAAAGAAGCTTCAAAAGAACGCATCATAGACGTATACAAGATCCCACCAAAAATTCGAGTCCACATCAATGCCTGGGCTAATGGACTCACAAATTGGAAAAACCCAGTTGACATCATGCCTCAGAGATTCTTGAATAGCTGCGTAGACGTAATTGGGAACGATTTTTGAGGCCATCCTTTTTCGTGAGGTAAGAAAGGGGTGCCCCTGGATGTTTATAGGGCTTGCAACTGTGGAGCTCACACTGGCCAATCTTTTTTACTCATTCGACTGGGAAATGCCAAAAGGGGTGAAGAAGAAGGATAGATGTTGAAGACTCGCCTGGGGCTGTGCATAAGAAAAAAATCCACTTTGCCTAGTTCCAAGAAAAAATATTTGTGCCAAGGATCCCTCAGCTGGCAAGGGTGAAACCCCAAGACAATAGTGGTCTAGGTCCAAATCCCATCGTTTGTGTGGGTTCTGAATGAAAATTCCAGCAATCTTAATAAAGTACTTGAACTTGTTATATATAATCTAATGATGTTTTGATTTTCCTCTCCGTGAATAAATAGTATGGCATAACCAAAACTCTACCGAAAAAGAGAAAGACAAAGTTGAGCAAGTTCTACGACTCTGACATCGAACAATCCCAAAAAAAAAAGTCAGAGCAAGTTAAGAAATGAAACAAGTAATTCATCAATCTCATTATATAATCTGTAAGGATCATCTATTCTGGTATGTTTCTGAGTCTATTCCTTGTGACCATTGATAAATTCTTAATATATAGATCATGTCCTCTCCTTGTGACCATGTTAATAGCTGAAAAAAAACGAGGAGTCTGATCAAGACATTTTTCTAAATACAACTATGGACTGGGAGATTCAAAGTAGTCTAGAAAGATAGAAGCTAGAATGAGATTTGAGTTTAGTAACTGTTTGTACAAGCTAATCCTGTATTATAGGGGGAAAATAGGAAGCGCTCAAAAGTTTTCATATTTACCATTATACCATATGAAAAGAGAGTGACTAAGATCAGACAAACAGCGGTAAGCAGTTGGGTAACTGATACCTATGATTCCAATCCAAGTCATAAAACTAAAAAAGAATATTTGGTACAGATTAGTAGGAACTCCACACGGCAGAATGTAATTTTTAGTGACAATGAATGAAGCTCAAGACTTTAACAACAGCATCGAGGAGAAATACAAGAGAGATACAAATTATAATAGAATGTGACGATTCAATGTAAATATAATCAATTTCAACAGCATTTCACACTTGAAAGTCACACTTTTCGACGTCACACTTCAACCAACAAGAAATGCAATCCATAGACCACAAAAACGAACGCCTAAGGAAAGCGAAATCCAAAGAATTACATGAAAACTTAACAGTTGTCTGCTTGGCATGTCAAGAACTTACAAATTCCTGGAAACTAAACTTTAGAGCCAACCAGACCGTACAGTTAAAAACACAAATAAATATTCATATGCAACCAATATAGTTCCATATAACTGGCATCAACATCAGAAAGCTATCTACTTCCCAACCAAAAGAAGCTTTCTGTGTAAATCCGCAGCCATGTCCATTCCCCTGAAATAAGATGTTCCATCCTTTTAATGTGCTTTTTTTTCACATCATAACAATCAAGACTCTCTTGTTTTGCATCCATCCAGATTTTCCCATCCTGATAGTCCAGTGGAATTATAGACTTGAACAAATCACTACCATAACCATTCATATCAATACTATACTCTCGAACCCAGATATGATTGTCTAAATCATTTAGCACCCAAATATCTACCATTAGTTGGCGTGTTGCATTGTCCACCAAGCTTAACTTCCCACCCAATTCAACCAGCGACCACGCCCCCTGAGGATCGAAATGCCCCTCAGGAGGAGAAACATTTCCAAACTCTTTCTTCTCGAGATCAAATGAAACAATAGCTTCATCCCCGGGCTGATTATACTCATCCCATATCATCCAATAAAACACATTTTTCACCAACACTCCCCAACCACGAACGACAAATGGACAGTTGGCCTCCATTACCTGCCACTCGCAATCCGTACCATCTTTTAATCTCAGAACCTCACAACCAATATCATAATCCACATGTATATCCAAGCTCCGGTCGAACAAATGCACTAAGACATACTCATCCGTCTCTTTCACATACCCCATCCCTGCATTCACCTCACCAGAGGTACAACAACTGGCCTCAGGTAATTTCATCATCACTTGAGTACTAGGATTGCAAACATAGAACCCACTCTCACTCACAAAGCAAATAAGATCCCACTTCGATGGCAGCACCTCAATGTTTTTCTCATCATCGTTTACATACAAAGAAAACTCATCGTTCCTACAAGACCCATCAAGATTCAACGAACAAAGATCAATCCTAGTGCACTTTTTCATATGGGCTTCTCGTAAAAGAGGGGTCTTTTTGAGTACTAGGATGTTTGGATTCCGCACACTGATTTCCCTATACATAGAAACGAAGTACGAGTCGGTAATTAAATGAAGCCATTTCTTTGATACGCATTTGAACTTACCCAAGGATTTCACTGGGAGCCTCAATAGGATGTTGATTATCAGATCGGCGGGGAGCGTGGGCCACATAGGTAGTTCAGACATACCGCCGTCGTGGGTTGCCGGCGGCCCAGTAGACGGTGGCGGTCGTAGCAATGGGGTCGGGATTTTAGGCACAAAAAAAAAAAGAGACGACACGTTGTAGTAAAGAAACGCATTAATATTAGCAATTTCGCACCATAAATAAATAAATAAATAAACTTAGTCAAATCACCGATTTATTACCTTGCTGCAAACAGTGGTCCAATCTGGACTGTAATAGCTGTTGTCAAATTTGGCGATGCTATCTAAAAGTTTTTATTTTTCTAATCTTATTAATTTTATCAATTCTCCCAAAGAAAAAAAATGTGATCCTTTAGGTACAGCTTTATATTCAAGTTTGGACAGTCTCTTGCCTTGTGAGAGATAATTATTAAAAATTTAATGTCTGCCAAATAAACACGTTCTATTTGATACAACATGAGATTATATTTATTTATTAACGTCCCTCTCACAATGAAAATTTTCCCTACAAGTTCGGGATCCCGCTCGCAAGAAATGAAATGGGTCGGTTAACTTATCGGTTCCGGTTTCGAGGATTCTGAATATCACTATGAGGAATTCGGGCTGTTATGAGAACACTTGTCTCTCCCGAATCGTCTCATCAATAATACTAAAATAATAATAATAGTAGTAATAATAATTTAAAAATTAAGCAAAAAACATGGGTGATTAACTTGGACAAAACTTTCAATCCCAAAATTGAAGCAACCAAAGCAGTAATTATTTTTTGAATACTAAATAATCATTAAAAATCAATTATTTTTTAATACAAAATGATTATTAAATTATATTACAAAATTAAGTGAATACTAACTTGGTTGTGCTATATTATTGCACATGAGACAAAATCATAGAAAATAGAAGAAAATTGTCAATTTGAAGCAATCTTTTCATAACCGGACTGGTAACTGAACCGGTCTAGCTATTAGAAATGGTCCAACCTGTAACGCCCAGAAATTTATAATTCCACAAATGTAAAGATAAAGTTTTGAAGGATCTATTTTTAATTTAATTATCAATGAACTCTTATATGTGCTGATCTGTTCCAACTTAGGGCGTGGTTGCGAGAGCTATTCGACCGGTCCAGGCCAACCCGATTCGCCTCATTTTTTATATATTTGGTTGATCTGCACTTTTATTTGTTTCAAATCAGAGTAGCACTGTTTTTGTAGCACTTTAAAAAAAACGTGTTTCACTTAACTTGGCTTGAAATTTTGTACAAATACCTGCACAAGCACCTCTTCTATTCATTCACGAAAACTTTGAGTAAAGGAAATTTGAAGAAGCAGTGCTCTTTGTAGAAATAAAACCGACCAAAGTTTTGAAAGCTTTTCAAAAGGGCCGATCGTGGTTGTTAGCTGTACAAGCCGGATAATTCTCTGTAAATCATCGTCGTTGTTAAGGCAAGTAAACTCTGTTTCTTGCTGTACTTTGGATAACTTTGAATTCATTCTTGCCTGTGTGTGCTAGTTTTTAAAGGTTTGAGAATTGCTTTTAAAGTTTTCAATGCAGAGTTAAGTTTAAGTTGTTTTCTTGAAGAAAGTATTGGGTTGCTGATATTTTGATTCAGAAAGGATGTTAGAAAATGTTTTATGATGTTCGTCCAGTTTCTTCCTGAGTTTTCTGGTATGTTCTTCAAGTAGCTTACAAGCAGCTTAGGTGCTTTTGTTTTAGTAGCTTACAAGCAGCTTACGTGTTATTGTTTCTGGAATTTTCAAATATATTTTCGATTACTTCAAACTAACGAAATTTTCTAAGATGCTGGTTACTATTGAGCTAAGTTCGCGATCTGTTTCGTTTCCCAGATCTGATTTTAAGTCGTGATCTGTTTCTTTTCCAAGAGCTGATTTTAAGTCGCGATCTGTTTCTTTTCCCAGAGCTAATTTTAAGTCGCAATCTGTTTCCTTTCTCTGAGTTGTTTTATGCTTGTGATCTGATTTCGCGGTCTGAGCTGAGTTGACTTTGTTTGACCGTTGTAATCTAGTCTGCTCATTTAAGTCGTGTTGACTTTTCCTAATCTGAATTGACCAAATAGCCCAGAGCTGATTTTTTGTTCTGGACCAGTATGCTTGTGTGCTGATCATACTCCGAGCTGATCCAGCTCAGGTCCATTCTGTACTGGTACTGTAACTTCAATTTTAATTCTTCGTTTCTTTAGCTTTGCTTCGAAGGTATAACTTCAATCTATTCGTAGTTCTAACAATTACAAGAGATAATTAATCAGCTAAGAGCTCTTGCTCTTTATTCGTCTCTGTAGCCTGAGCTTGTCCCAGTTTTCTCCTTATATTGAATGCTAATGAACTCCCAGCAGCATAGAAAAGCAGTTTACAGAAAAGAAAGATTTACAGAAAGTTTAAAAGAATTTTGTTTCAAAGGCTTTGTGATTTGTGACGAATACCAGATGGTCAACAGAGGGTGTGTGGTAACCGATTGATGGATCAGAGTGCCTGCCAATAGAGGGTGTGTGGTAATCGATTGACGGATCGGAGCACCCTGCCAACAGAGTAAAGATTAGGGCGTGTGGACAATGTGTAAGTGTCGTTGGGTCCCGCTCCACCTGAAACCAGTTAAGCTTGATCAAACGAATAGAGGAACCAAAGAAAGCTTTCGTTCACATTTCACTTTAGAAAAGAGGAAACCGGTTGTTTTTTGTATAACCAAGTATTCTAGAAAGAAATGTTTTAAAGTACTTCTTTTACAGATTATACTTTTACAGTCTAAAGTCATTATAGTTGCAGTTCAAGTTACTTCTTTTACTAGATTATACTTTTACAGTCAAAGCATTATAGTTGCAGTTTACTGCTTCCAGCTTTCAGTTTACAGTTTAAAGTATTTTTACCTGTACTGCCTTTATTCCAGATTTGCTTACTGAGCCTCTAGGCTCACTAGTTTTCCTAAGTGCAGGCGATCAGGTTTAGAAGTTGTTGGTGGGCGCAACCTGGATTAGATCAGAGGTGTTTATCGTGAAACCTGTGTTTCCATGCTGATATAGATTTCTTATTTGGTTCAGCTTTGTATTGAGAGTTAACAGTTTGTATAGAATTTTGTACCGATTACTCCATGTATAACTCTCTGTATTTTGTACAAAACTATTTTGTGAAGGTTATAAATATTCCCCATATATTTACAATCTTGAATTGTTGACTGACTAAATCCAACCTTGATTGGGAAAGATGCAGGGGAAAAAATTCGTCATTTTGTTGACGGACTAAGGCCAACCTTTGTAAGGCCCGAGATTATTTGATTTAATAACCCGAGATTATTTAATTGTAGGCAATTCAGATTTGTTCATGAGAAATCTGGTTGTTCAGCTTTCAATTGGAAGGCTTCGTATATAATTTGGGTCAGATTTTTCATTTGGAGTAATTCTGGAAGTTCTGGAAATGTTGAGTAAACGATCAGATTTGTGAGAGATCTGAGTAACAGGAGAAATCTGTTATCGCTGAGAGTTGGGTTGTTCGCAGCGTGTTTTAGTAGCGTGAGAGAGGATACGCCATCGTTGGGTGAAATCTGATTGAGATTTGAAGGTGAATTGGTGAAATTTCGGTAGAGATCTGATTCCATAGCAATTGGAAGTGAAACGCTGCCGTTTTGGTGAAATCTGGTGCGTGGAGCGAATTGCCTCGAACATATGATGAAACGCTGTCGTAGCGCTAATGCTAGAATCTGGTGTAGCGCGATTCAGATGTCAACGCAAGTCAATGGTACTGTAGAGGTGTGATCGCTAATGTTAGTGGTGCGTCGTCGTTTCGTTATTTGACAGTAGCGCTTAAAGAGAAATCTGCTGACAGCAGTTGCACGGGGCGCAAGGATTATCGAGAAGGCGACACGTGTTGGTCAACCTTTTGGTATTGACTGCTGATGATTGAAGCGCAAATCAGCGGTTGCGTTTGTGAGAGATCTGATTCAGTCGTGGAAGCAACGCAACGTCGTTTTGCCTTTATTCGCGGGATCCATGATACGTCGCCGTTTGAGTTAATTGGCGTGACCAGCCGTTGGGTTGTGATTGAAGCAGGATTTGGCACCAGCTGGTGACAGCAAGGATGACGTGTTCCAGATACAACGTCGTTTTGTCTAGTACGCTTGCGTTTTGAGTTATTAAGCGTACTTCAGCTGTTGGTTGTTTTGGTAATCAGTCGTTGGAACGCTACGACGTCGTTTTAATTACTTGTTACAACGTCGTTTTCATGTTCCTTGTGAATGCAACAGCTGGTTGTTGCTACTGATTCCGTTAAGAGTAAACGTGTGACGCCCAACCCCATGGGAGTCACGGGATCGAAGAAAATGGAATAAAGAGGAAATAGAAGGGCTGAATGATAATTAGAACAAGCTGTATTGCCTTGTTCAAAATAAAAATCAAAATACAACCGTCGGCGCCAATAGAAGAAAACCAGATTTCATTAAAGTTTCGAAGTACAAAAGTTGCGAAGTCACGATATTACAACTACCGAACTCTATATGAATTCATCTTTGTTGTCACGGATCTTAATACAGACTTAACTAAGATCAAAGACAACAAAAACAGTAAGTACAAAATAGACGTCGCGGAAACGCAGGCCTTCGATAAACACTAACACGCTGCCACTGGTTCAAACTCCACCTCCCGTCTGATCCGGCGCGGACTCACCTGCACCACGAAAGCTAGTGAGCCTAGGGGCTCAGCAAGAAAAACTGAGAGTAACAAGGCACAAAATATGCAGGCGTAATACATGTATCAACGTAGTTGAAAAGAAGGCATATAACATCATAACATTCTGTTCTGGGAGTAAAAATTCAAATCCCAGCGTTAACATTTTCGTTAGATTTATGGCTCAGAAGCTCTACTTAGGTCCGTGTGCACCTAATCAAGTGTCTACTTATATCAGCCTTAGCGTATAACTCGTGGTGAAGGGGCAACTGATATCTAAACAGCTACTCACCCTTCCATGGTGACCGTATGTTATCTTCGCCATAAATCCTAAAGTTTGAACATTTCCTTCTCTAAACATTACTGGGAACAATCAAATCTTGATGTTAGGGTTCACTTCATCCAGTTGAGACATAGGAAATCAATCGCTGGAAGAGTTAAATGGTCGCAGGTATGAACCAGTTGCAAAACAAGAGACAGCCAGTCGCTGGGTATATTTAATTCGGGGGTCAACGAAGTTAAAAGGTCAACGGAGTAACAGTAAACAACCAGCTGCTGGTTCATGAACCACCAGTCGCAAGGCACAAGAAATACGCTAACTTTAAAACCAGTCGCAGTGAACAGTGCACTGCTGGATTCTAACAAAGAAGGGTACCTTCTGGTTTCTAACGGGGAAGGGTACCTGCTGGTTTCTCGCAAAGAAGGTTACCCTGCTGGTTTCTCACAAAGAAGGCACCTGCTGGTTTCTAACAAAGAAGGCACCTGCTGGTTTTCGACTATCCTCATAATATCAAAACAACAATTATGCTACCAGCCGTCGCCTATTAAACCAGACTTTATTCCGATTTAATCTAGCAACTACCGATTACAAAATCATCAAGTTCTGATATTACGTTCTACCAAAAGAACAAGAAGAACTTGGAAATTACGAGGAAACAAGACTGGAAATGCTCAACGTTTTAAATAACATCAACATCTACATAGTTCACTTCGTAAAACTCATTTGCATTTGAAAACCAGAAATCCATCGTGAACCCGTACATCAAACATACATATCAATACCAGCAGAACATGAACAAAGGCTGATATTAAACATATTTTGGCAAGAATCTCAAAATGAAACAAGAACGATACATATGCTTTCATGGCATAGCAAGAATCAGATTTACTTGCCTCAAGGAGAAGGAAAATCACAAGACACAGCAGGCCACTAACAGAGAGTCTTCCCCAGCGCAGCAATGTGTTATCTATTTTCTTTGGTGCAAAAATGAACA
>KQ991175.1:5132-16575 GCA_001598015.1 Dorcoceras hygrometricum | reverse complement strand
AAATCATATAATCATAAGGTTTTCCTCCTAGTCATGCATTCAATTCACGTAATTAGGATTTCCGGGCGTTACATTGAGCGCGAAGACAGTTACAAGCGCAGTGATCGGGTGCAGATCCGATCACCAGCGGAGTACGCTATACCTCGCTGAACGACCAGCTGGAAGGTCAGCAAGGAATTCAGAGCTGTTTCAACGAGAAGAGAGACTTGTTCGAAGTGTCCACCTTGGACGAGGAAGAATCTGCATGCTGGTGGGGCACTCGAGTAGTCTTCATATAGCCAAGATGGTTCACCTAAGAAAACCAGCTTGGGAACAACTCAAATGAAGAATCTGCTCAGATAAAGGAAGCAGATTGAAAACCAGCTGGTTAAGGACAAACCAGCTGGAAAGAATCTTCACGAGCAGAGCGTGATAGAAGATCTCTTAGCTCTGAATATGATGAAGGTCATCTCAAGAGAAGATCAGCTTACAAGAGCAAATTAGATAAGTTGCTCAAGAGCGGTTGCAAACGGGAGGAGAAGAAGAGATCTTTGAAGAAGCAACCAGCTCGAACAAGACCAGCTCGATGCAGATCAGATTGATGAACAAGATGGCAAGCTGGTTAAAGTCAAACCAGCTCAGATGGTATGGCAGATGCTATCAAATCTATGAGCAAGGAGATTTGAATACAATGCTATACGACAAACATTGTTTAGTATTCATATCGACCTGCTTGTATTGTCTTCTCAGAACAGTGCTTGAATACAATGCTATACGACAAACATTGTTTAGTATTCATATCGACCTGCTTGTATTGTCTTCTCAGAACAGTGCTCACGTGATTAAAGTGAAGAAAATCCTGCGACACATTTATTGACAAAGGACGCAAAGTACAACGGTGTCAGAAGACCATTCAACGTCTACTACTTTGTGTCCAACGGGCAAATTAATGCGCAAGGCTATAAAATAGAGGACAAGCAACTGATTGAAGGAGAGCTGAGAAGGGCGAAGTCGTAACAGTGTTGTCAAAACCAAATGTAAACATCAGAAGATAACACAACACTGAACCTGGGAAGACAATGAAAAACCAGCTCGTATAGGAGCACTTCCCAGGGTGTGAGAATACATTGGAGAGAGAGCATACACTGTATATTTCTCACACACTGATTCACTCACATATGAGAGCTGAGAGCTTAACAAAATAGTTTTATGAATCGAATTAAACGACTTCCATTGTAGTCTTTGGACAGAGACGTTAAACAAGTCTAGTTGTCTTTAGCACTGAGACGTTAAATAAGTTTGTGTAGTCTTTCGTGCTGAGATGTTAAAGAAGTGCCGTATTTCTCACTGAGGCGTTAAAGAGGTTGTTAGTCACACAGCTTGCGGCCTGGTGTGCAGTGGTAGATGCTAGGAGTTCTTGTGGCTGCGGGTCATAGGAGTGGGTTGCAGCGAGGATTGTTGTAATCAAAGTCTTCTAGTGGATCCTTCCCATTGCGTAAGAAGGGGAGACATAGGAGAGTTTGCTCAGAACTTCCATAAACAAATTCAGCGTATTTTCTTTACAACTTTCAGTACTTACATTCATACACATTGAATATTTGTTTATCTCATAAAACTATTCAAATCAAGCTTTTGAATTAAGAGTGCAGTTTGAGTTATTTCCGCATGTTTTACTTACATTACTCAATCTTTTTCTCGGTGCACAAAGTATTCAAGAACACTGAGCTATTGCAGCTCAAGTCAAGTTAACCAGATCATTCGGCCGTGTGTCGAGCTGGTCTCAGCTTCCAGCTGGAACCAGCATGTTTAGGGCTCTCTTTATATCGGGCTGGTTTCAACTTCCAGATGAAACCAGCTTGGTTATTGCGAAAGAGGTTTCAATTTCTGGCTAAATCCTGCGTCTTGTCATTCGATAAGGTTACACTTTCTAAGACTTGTTATTGATCAAATAACTGGTCATTGCACATATATAGAGGGTAAAATCGATCCCCAACAAGTAGTAACAAAAAGCAGGTTGTTCTTTAATACTGCATTTTCTTCGAAAAGTTTTTTTAAAAAGTTTTAAAATATGCTCTGATATCCGTTCGAAAGCCGTCTGTGCTACAAAATTTTTAAGGATTTCAAAAACTCACTCTATTTAGATAGGGGGAGTAATGACTGTTGAATAGCAGAGCGGACTCTCGAAAGGAATATGCGGCAAGATCTCTTCTATCGAGCAGACGGATTGCGCGAGATCCGTGGATGCCAAGACATTTTGCTGGTTTCGCTGAAAGAATAGCGACTATAACATTGTTCGAGAGAATCTTAAGAGATTCTATGAATTCAAAGGTTATTTATCCTTTAATCTGGATAGATGAAAACTTTTAAGTGGAATAGACTTCTCAAAATCTAATGCATTCATACTGCTTTCGACAAACTTACTTCCCGTGCATAAAAGGTTTTATTTCTAAAATAAAATTACCCCACGTTTTGTTTAAGGGGATTTTGTTTTCAATATTGAGGGGGAGACAAGATTTAAAACCCCTTTTGATTCCCACAAAAATGGGGAGAAATATTGTTGAGCATAAACATACGTGCATATGTTTATGCAGATTTTGTATAAATAAAAAAGGGGGAGATTTTTGGATATGCTTTACAGATCAGAATCTAAGTTTTGATTCACACAAAATCTGCTTCTATCCTACTAACGGCTTTTGTGATGTGTGCAGTGCACTTTATTGAAGAAATAGGGAGATATCCTAAATGGAATAGTGAGGGGACGCCCAGCTGGTCAAGTTGAATATATCTTTGCTGGTACAGTAAGGGGACGCCCAAACTTGAAAAGCATGTCTTTACTAGGTCGAAGAAGATTTCAAGCTGGTCAACCAGATTGGTAAAGCAGAAGAGAAGCACAAGCGCGAAATCAAGCAGAGTTGAAGTGAAGAGAATGAAGCACAGAGTTGCTCAAGTGCAGCGCACAACGGCAGTGATTGAGTGCGAAGACAGGTACAAGCGCAGTGATCGAGTGCAGATCCGATCACCAGTGGAGTACGCTATACCTCGCTGACCGACCATCCAAAGGACCAGCTGGAAGGTCAGCAAGGAATTCAGAGCTGTTTCAACGAGAACAGAGACTTGCTCGAAGTGCCCACCTTGGACGAGGAAGAATCTGCATGCTGGTGGGGCACTCGAGTAGTCTTCATATAGCCAAGATGGTTCACCTAAGAAAACCAACTTGGGGAACAGCTCAAATGAAGAATCTGCTCAGATAAAGGAAGCAGATTGAAAACCAGCTGGATAAGGACAAACCAGCTGGAATGAATCTTCAGGAGCAGAGCGTGATAGAAGATCTCTTAGCTCTGAAGATGATGAAGGTCAGCTCAAGAGAAGATCAGCTGACAATAGAAAATTAGAAAAGTTGCTCAAGAGCGGTTGCAAACGAGAGGAGAAGAAGAGATCTTTGAAGAAGCAACCAGCTCGAACAAGACCAGCTCGATGCAGATTGATGAACAGGCTGGCAAGCTGGTTAAAGTCAAAACAGCTCAGATGGCATGAAAGATGCTATCAAAACTACGAGCAAGGAGATTTGAATACAATGCTATACGACAAACATTGTTTAGTATTCAAATCGACTTGCTTGTATTGTCTTCTCAGTACATTTCTCACATGATTAAAGTGAAGAAAAGCCTGCGACGCATTTATTGACAAAGTACGCAAGTACAACAGTGTCAGAAGACCTTTCAACGTCTACTACTTTGTGTCCAACGGGAAAATTACTGCACAAGGCTATAATATAGAGCACAAGCAACTGATTGAAGGAGAGCTGAGAAGGGCGAAGTCGTAACAGTGTTGTCAAAACCAAAATGTAAACATCGGAAGATAGCACAACACTGAACCTGGGAAGACAATGAAAAACCAGCTCGTATAGGAGCACTTCCCAGGGTGTGGGAATACATTTGACAGAGAGCATACACTGTATATTTCTCACACACAAATTCACTCACATATGAGAGCTGAGAGCTTAACAGAATAGTTGAGTGAATCGAATTAAACGACTTCCATTGTAGTCTTTGGACAGAGACGTTAAACAAGTCTAGTTGTCTTTCACACTGAGACGTTAAAGAAGTGTGTGTAGTCTTTCGTACTGAGACTTTAAAGAAGTGCTACCTTTCTCACTGAGGCGTTAAAGAAGGGTTGTTAGTCACACAGCTTGCGGGCTGGTGTGCTGTGGTAGATGCTAGGAGTTCCTGCGGCTGTGGGTTGTAAGAGTGGGATGCAGTGAGGGTCGTTGTAAGCAAAGTCTTCTAGTGGATCCTTCCCATTGCGGAAGAAAGGGAGACGTAGGAGAGTTTACTCCGAACTTCCGTAAACAAATTCATCGTACTTTCTTTACAAATTTCAGTACTTCAATTCATACGCATTGAATGTTTGTTTATCTCATAAAACTGTTCAAATCAAGCTTTTGAATTAAGAGTGCAGTTTGAGTTATTTCCGCATGTTTTATTTACATTATTCAATCTGTATCTCGATGCATAAATTATTCAAGAACACTGAGCTATTGCAGCTCAAGTCAAGTTAACCCGATCGTTCGGCCGTGTGTCGAGCTGGTCTCAGCTTCAGCTGGAACCAGCATGTTTAGCGCTCTCTTTATATCGAGCTGGTTTCAACTCTCAGATGAAACCAGCTTGGTTATTGCGAACCAGGTTTCAATTTCTGGCTGAATCCTGCGTCTTGTCATTTGATCTGGTAACACCTTCTAAGAACTAGTTATTGATCAAATAACTAGTCATTGCACATATATAGAGGGTAAAATCGATCCCCACAAGTGGTATCAGAGCAGGTTGTTCTTGAATACTGCATTTTCTTCAAAAATTGTTTTTAAATAGTTTTAAAATATGCTCTGAAATCCATTCAAAAGCCGTCTGTGCTAAAAATTTTTTTAAGGATTTCAATAACTCACTCTATTTAGATAGGGGGAGTAATGACTGTTGAATAGAAGAGCGGACTCTCGAAAGGAAGATGCGGCAACATCTCTTCTGTCGAGCAGATGGATTGCGTGAGATCCGTGGATGCCAAGACGTTTTACGCTGGTTTCGCTAAAAGAATAGCGACTATACAGTGTTCGAGAGAAGCTGAAGAGATTCTATGAATTCAAAGGTTATTTATCCTTTAATCTGGATAGATGAGAACTTTGAAGTGGCATAGACTTCTCAAAAATCTCATGCATTCATACTGCTTTCGACAAACTGTCTTCCTGTGCATAAAAGGTTTTATTTCTAAAATAAAATTACCCCACGTTTTGTTGAAGGGGGTTTTGTTTTAAATATTGAGGGGGAGACAAGATTTCAAACCCCTTTTCATTCCCACAAAAATAGGGAGAAATATTGTCGAGCATAAACATACGTGCATATGTTTATCCAGATTTTGTATAAATAAAAAAGGGGGAGATTGTTGGATCTGCTTTACAGATCAGAATCTAAGTTTTGATTCACACAAAATCTTCTTCTATCGTACTAATGGCTTTTGTGATGTGTGCATTTCACTTGTTTGAAGAAATCGGGAGATATCCAAACTAGAACAGGCTGGTCAAGTTGAATATATCTTTGCTGGTACAGTAAGGGGACGCCCGAACTGGAACAACACTGTCTTTACCCGATCGAAGAAGATTTCAAGCTGGTCAACCAGATTGGTAAAGCAGAAGAGCAGCACAAGCGCAGAATCAAGCAGAGTTGAAGTGCAGAGAATGAAGCGCAGAGTTGCTCAAATCAAGTGCAGCGCACAAGGGCAGTGATTGAGTGCGAAGACAGGTACAAGCACAGTGATCGAGTGCAGATCCGATCACCAGCGGAGTACGCTATACCTCGCTGAACGACCAGCCAAAGGACCAGCTATAAGGTCAGCAAGGAATTCAGAGCTGTTTCAACGAGAAGAGAGATTTGCTCGAAGTGCCCACCTTGGACGAGGAAGAATCTGCATGCTGGTGGGGCACTCGAGTAGTCTTCATCTAGCCAAGATGGTTCACCTAAGAAAACCAGCTTGGTGAAAGCTCAAATGAAGAATCTGCTCAGATAAAGGAAGCATATTGAAAACCAGTTGGTTAAGGACAAACCAGCCGGAAAGAATCTTCAGGAGCAGAGCATGGTAGAAGATCTCTTATCTATGAAGATGATGAATGTCAGCTCAAGAGAAGATCAGCTGACAAGAGCAAATTAGATAAGTTGCTCAAGAGCGGTTGCAAACGAGAGGAGAATAAGAGATCTTTGAAGAAGAAACCAGCTCGAACAAGACCAGCTCGATGCAGATCATATTGATGAACAGGCTGGCAAGCTGGTTAAAGTCCAGCCAGCTCAGATGTCATGGCAGATGCTATCAAATCTACGAGCAAGGAGATTTGAATACAATGCTATACGACAAACATTGTTTAGTATTCATATCGACCTGCTTGTATGTATTGCCAGAACAATGCTCACGTGATTAAAGTGAAGAAAAGCCTGCGACCCATTTATTAACAAAGGACGCAAAGTACAACAGTGTCAGAAGACCTTTCAACGTCTACTACTTTGTGTCCAACGGGCATATTACTGCGCAACGCTATAAAATAGAGCACAAGCAACTGATTGATGGAGAGCTGAGAAGGGCGAAGTCGTAACAGTGTTTTCAAAACCAAATGTAAACATCAGAAGATAACACAACACTGAACCTGGGAAGACAATGAAAAACCAGCTCGTATAGGAGAACATCCCAGGGTGTGAGAATACATACGTGAGAGAGCATACACTGTATATTTTTCACACACAGATTCACTCACATATGAGAGCTGAGAGCTTAACAGAATAGTTGAGTGAATCGAATTAAACAACTTCCATTGTAGTCTTTGGACAGAGACGTTAAACAAGTCTAGTTGTCTTTAGCACTGAGACGTTAAATAAGTTTGTGTAGTTTTTCGTGCTGAGACGTTAAAAAAATGCCGTCTTTCTCACTGAGGCGTTAACAAAGGGTTGTTAGTCACACAACTTGTGTCCTGGTGTGCAGTGGTAGATGCTAGGAGTTCTTGCGACTGCGGGTCATAGGAGTGGGTTGCAGCGAGGATTGTTGTAATCAAAGTCTTCTAGTGGATACTTCCCATTGCGGAAGAAGGGGAGACATAGGAGAGTTGGCTCAGAACTTCCATAAACAAACTCAGCGTATTTTCTTTACAACTTTCAGTACTTACATTCATACGCATTGAATATTTGTTTATCCATAAAACTGTTCAAATCAAGCTTTTGATAAGAGTGCAGTTTGAGTTATTTCCGCATGTTTTATTTACATTACTCAATCTATATCTCGGTGCACAAAGTATTCAAGAAAACTGAGCTATTGCATCTCAAGTCAACTTAACCAGTTCGTTCGGTCGTGTGTCGAGCTGGTCTTAGCTTCCAACTGGAACCAGCATGTTTAGCGCTCGCTTTATATCGGGATGGTTTCAACTCCCAGATGAAACCAGCTTGGTTAATGCGAACCAGGTTTCAATTTCTGGCTGAATCATGCGTCTTGTCATTCGATCTGGTTACACCTTCTAAGAACTGGTTATTGATCGAATAACTGTTCATTGCACATATATAGAGGGTAAATTCGATCCCCAACAAGTTGTATCAGAGCAGGTTGTTCTTGAATAATGCATTTTCTTCGAAAAATGTTTTTAAACTGTTTTAAAATATGCTCTGATATCCGTTCAAAAGCCGTCTGTGCTACAAAAAATTTTTAAGGATTTAAAAAATTCACTCTATTTAGATTGGGGGAGTAATGACTGTTGAATAGCAGAGCGGACTCTCTAAAGGAAGATGCGGCAACATCTATTCTATCGAGCAGACGGATTGCGCGAGACTCGTGGATTCCAAGACCTTTATGCTGGTTTCGCTGAAATAATAACGACTATAACATGAAGAGATTTTATGAATTCAAAGGTTATTTATCCTTTAATCTGGATAGATGAGAACTTTTAAGTGGCATAGACTTCTCAAAAATCTCATGCATTCATACTGCTTTCGACAAAATGTCTTCCCGTGCATAAAAGGTTTTATTTCTAAAATAAATTTACCCCACGTTTTGTTGAAGGGGATTTGTTTTAAATATTGAGGGGGAGACAAGATTTCAAACCCCTTTTGATTCCCATACAAAGCGGGAGAAATATTGTCGAGCATAAACATACGTGCATATGTTTATCCAAATTTTGTATAAATAAAAAAGGGGGAGATTGTTGGATCTGCTTTACAGATCAGAATATAAGTTTTGATTCACACAAAATCTGCTTCTATCGTACTAATGTCTTTTGTGATGTGTGCGGTGCACTTGATTGAAGAAACCGGGAGATATCCAAACTGGAACAGGCTGGTCAAGTTGAATATATCTTTGCTGGTACAGTAAGGGGACGCCCGAACTGGAACATCACTGTCTTTACCAGGTCGAAGAAGATTTCAAGCTTGTCAACCAGATTTGTAAAGCAGAAGAGCAGCACAAGTGCAGAATTAATCAGAGTTGAAGTGCAGAGAATGAAGCGCAGAGTTTCTCAAGTGCAGATCAAGTGCAGCGCACAAGGGTAGTGGTTGAGTGTGAAGACAGGTACAAGCGCAGTGATCAAGTGCAGGTCCGATCACCAGCGGAGTACGCTATACTCGCTGAACTACTAGCCAAAGGACCAGTTTGAAGGTCAGTACGGAATTTAGAGCTGTTTCAAAGAGAAGAGAGACTTGCTCGAAGTGCCCACCTTGGACGAGGAAGAATCTGCATGCTGGTGGGGCACTCGAGTAGTCTTCATATATCCAAGATGGTTCACCTAAGAAAACCAGCTTGGGGAACAGCTCAAATGAAGAATATGAACAGATAAAGGAAGAAGATTGAAAACCAGCTGGTTAAGGACAAACCAGCTGGAAAGAATCTTCAGGAGCAGAGCGTGCTAGAAGATCTCTTAGCTCTGAAGATGATGAAGGTTAGCTCAAGAGAAGATCAGCTGACAAGAGCAAATTAGAAAATTTGCTCAAGAGCGGTTGCAAACGAGAGGAGAAGAAGAGATCTTTGAAGAAGCAACCAGCTCGAACAAGACCAGCTCGATGCAGATCAGATTGATGAACTGGATGGCAAGCTGGTTAAAGTCAAACCAGCTCAAACGGCATGGCAGATGCTATCAAATCTACGAGCAAGGAGATTTGAATACAATGCTAATACGAAAAAATTGTTTAGTATTCATATCGACTTGATTGTATTGTCTTCTCACAACAGTGCTCACGTGATTAAAGTGAAGAAAAGCCTGCGACGCATTTATTGACAAAGGACACAAAGTACAACAGTTTCAGAAGACCTTTCAACATCTAATACTTTGTGTCCAATGGGCAAGTTACTGCGCAAGGCTATAAAATTCAGCACAAGCAACTGATTGAAGGAGAGCTGAGAAGGTCGAAGTCGTAACAGGGTTGTCAAAACCAAAATGTAAACATCAAAAGATAGAACATAACTGAACCTAGGAAGACAATGAAAAACCAGCTCGTATAGGAGCACTTACCAGGGTGTGAGAATACATTTGAGAGAGAGGATACACTGTATATTTCTCACATACAGATTCACTCACATATGAGAGCTGAGAGCTTAACAGAATAGTTGAGTGAATGGAATTAAACGACTTCCATTTTAGTCTTTGGACAGAGACGTTAAACAAGTCTAGTTGTCTTTAGCACTGAGACGTTAAAGAAGTGTGTGTAGTCATTCGTACTGAGACGTTAAAGAAGTTCCGCCTTTCTCACTGAGACGTAAAGAAGGGTTGTTAGTCACATACCTTACGGGCTGGTGTGCAGTGGTAGATGCTAGGAGTTCTTGCGACTGCGGGTCGTAGTAGTGGGTTGCAGTGAGGGTCGTTATAATCAAAGTCTTCTATTGGATCATTCCCATTGCGGAAGAAGGGGAGACGTTGGAGAGTTTTCTCGAAACTTCCATAAACAAATTCATCGTATTTTCTTTACAGCTTTCAGTAATTACATTCATACGCATTGCATATTTGTTTATCTCATAAAACTGTTCAAATCAAGCTTTCGAATTAAGAGTGCAGTTTGAGTTATTTCCGCATGTTTTATTTACATTACTCAATCTGTATCTCGGTGCACAAAGTATTTTAGAACACTGAGTTATTGCAGCTCAAGTCAAGTTAACCAGATCGTTCGACCGTATGTCGAGCTGGTCTCATCTTCCAGCTGTAACCAGAATGTTTAGCGCTCGCTTTATATCGGGCTTAATTCAACTCTCAGATGAAACCAGCTTGGTTATTGCGAACCCGATTTCAATTTCTGGCTGAATCCTGCGTCTTGTCATTCGATCTGGTTCACCTTATAAGAACTGGTTATTGATCGAATAACTGGTTATTGCACATATATAGAGGGTAAAATCGATCCCCAACAAATACCAAAGGCCATTTAAGAAGCAGAACAAGATCCAGCGGCAACCCCGACAATAGAAACCGTTACCAGTTCATCCTATTAGTGTAGTACCAGTTAGATCCAACAAGAAAATTTGCCCCAAGTGCAAGAAGAATTACACGAGACAGTGTAGAGCTGGCCAGAGCGGCTGTTACAAGTGTGGTGCTCAAGGCCACATTTCTAGGTTCTGCCCAAAGTCGAAGCAGCTGGTGCATAGACAAGCGTATGTGATGACATCTGAGCAAGCTAATCCCTATTCTACCATGATTACGGGTAAGATTTTGATTGCTGGCATGTCCTCTTTTGCCCTGTTAGATTTGGGTGCGAATCATTCCTTTATAGCTGAAGATTTTGTTAGGAAGTTACCTTGTAAGCAGGAAAGACTGTCAGGCCTCGTGCTCACATCAGAGACAAAACACGCAAAAACATGCGGAAGCTACTAAAAAGCGGGTAAAATTTTTTCTTTTGGCCTGACAGAAAGATAACATAATTTAAAATAGTGCAATACTCAAATTATATCCCAGTTTAAACCAACAAAGGGCTACAAGTTATAGCTGAAGATTTTGTTAGGAAGTTACCTTGTAAGCAGGAAAGACTGTCAGGCCTCGTGCTCACATCAGAGACAAAACACGCAAAAACATGCGGAAGCTACTAAAAAGCGGGTAAAATTTTTTCTTTTGGCCTGACAGAAAGATAACATAATTTAAAATAGTGCAATACTCAAATTATATCCCAGTTTAAACCAACAAAGGGCTACAAGCCACAATAAACCAGTATAGCATACGCATGCATCAAGCACCTGACAACAACCACAACTGAATACAACAAGAGTACGGACAGACTACTAGTTATATAAAACATAAGCATCACCCGGGACATCCCACCCGTAGTGATACCAGTGCATAAAAATATTATACATAACTGGGACACTCTATCCACCTCCTGGAGCACCACCAGCTGGGTTAAAACCACGACCAGCTGTAAAATCTGGAATACCTGAAAACAAAGACAGGCAACAAACAAACCAAGTCCCAGAGGGACAT
>KQ991174.1:97469-108694 GCA_001598015.1 Dorcoceras hygrometricum | reverse complement strand
CATGATCCCCTAGGTATCACTGATAGTACCTGCAAGAACCAGTTGGTCGTGGTTAACGTACAGTACGGTCCTTTCAATCCATATATTCCGATCAGATCAACGACCATTGGTAAATCGAGAGTCGCTAAAGATCCGATAGCTATGCATACATCTTGGAGATCGAATAGTGACATCGCGAGTGTAACTAGGTAAACACATTTACCTAAAACAATTCTAGTACTCTGGCCAGAGATTTATACACTATTATCCCCTCAGATAGCATAGGATATCCACGCATGTCTGGGAGCGGTGAATCCTCGATAACGATGCATCGACTCCTACATGCATCGGGATCTCACCCAATCCCGACGCCTTATGACCGCAAGTGAGTCGGCAAACGGGTCAAATTGAGACGCCTATCATGTAGAGTCTCAATGACGTTTCGAGTCGTGAGGACTAATCAGTACAACCAAGACCTCGGACTTATCCACTCGACAAATGGTAACCACTTGGAAAGTCCGAAGGAGGGTAGTTCGATATATCACCAGGTCACTATCTATCTGCATGCTCAGAACATCACAATGTTCCCTACCAATGAAACATGGTACTTCGCATCGCAGATACTAGTCTCTAGCTCGGGCGGCCTTATCCTCATTTTGACGGCCCAATCGACTAGAAACATGTTCATGCACAGTGACTATTAGATGTGTTTCATGATAGCCGTCATACCCACTATCACATCTAACATACACTTAGGTGCATCCTAGGTCTTTACTCAACGCAATTGTTAATCATTATACACACAATGAAAGTAAAGAATTCCATATGGATAAATGCGAATATCATATATAAAGATTGTCATATACAAGAGTCTATAAACCCACACGCCACAAGTTGGCTAGTTGGGCATCTACTCTAACACTCGCCACCAGAAACCTTACACCCCCAGTGAGTTCTTCTGTTGTCGGACAAGACTGGGAATGACCCTTGTCGCCAAAAGGATTTCGTTGCATCTTAGGCCTTTGTGTCCTATTTTTCTTTGCAATATTCTGGAGTGGTACAGATATGGTGGACTCTGAATCAGATGATTCAACTACTTGTTTTCTCTTGGTTCCACCTTGTTTCTTTTTCCCTCCCCGCAGGCGCGAATCCAAGTCTAATTGCTGAGACGAGGAATCCGTTGGAGCATTCTTGCTCCTAGCCTCCGTGGTTTGGCTAGTCACTGTCTTCTTTGATTGATTCTTCTTTTTCGTTTATGCCTCCGTTGTTGCACTCTTTTTCTTTACAGCCTGATTTTCTTCACCCACTTTTTGGGCTATTTTTGTCTCACTGCCTTCATTATTGCTTGCGGTATCCTCTTGTTGCGTGCTGGTATCCCCAGTTGATTTAACATCCGAGTTTTTCTTGATATATGTCTGCACCGACTTACTTATCAACACTTTCTGCGGGTGCAGTTTTACCAACTCACCAAGATCCTCCTTCACAATATTCTGTACCAAAACACTGATCTGAATAGCGAAACCCTGCGATTGATGTTTAGGAGTATTCACCATATTCAAGAGCACTTGAAATAGAACTTGAGCGCGTTGACTTTCAACCCGGCAGTAATCGCTACCATCAAATCAAATTTATCACTGGTGACCATGTTGAAAGACCCAGATTTTGAACATAGTGCTTTAGCCACAATGTCATGCAGTAGACGGAATTCCATTTTCATTTGTTTCTTCTTACTGGGGGTACGAAAGGTGCATCAGTCCTTGAGAATTTAAGCCACATTTCATCCACTGTTTCCTTCTGAAGATCCAAAAATCAAACCATTCCCTCGGTTGGCAATCCAAAAGCCTCAGTAAAAGCTTCTTTCATTTTTTATTGGCTACAAAACTTACAATTTTTCCAGCTAACACCTTGGCATTAGCGAAGTACTCAACCACTGCACTTTCATAAACTGAGTCAGACGCTGTTAGGGAACCCTTAAGTCCTGTTTCTTCGAGAGTCTTGAACATTTGAACCATACCAGCGTGCTCCATAGCGAGCACCGAGTCAATATCAACCTGGAGAGCGTTACCAAAGAAAGATGCAGCCATTTGATCAAATAGGGTTAGGGAATTTGAAGATAGTTGAGCGATTTGCACGAGAAATTCAGTAGATTTGTTGGTATAATGCTCAATTGCACGAAAATAAGAAAGTGTAAAGCAAAAAGTAAAGAGAAATCGATTTATGTACGAGCGGGAAGAGATAAGGGATTCTCTAGACACGTGTCATCATCATATTTAAAAGTCTTTTGAAATTCCAGAAAGATAACTGTCCGATTTAAGTTGAATTTTAAACGCTACCCCAATCGTACCCATTCGATTTCATGTACCAACATGGAAACAAATAAGGCAAACCCATGATAGCATCACACTATATGTGTCCCAAGCTGGTTCAGAACTCATACCAGCCCGAAGACATCCAGTGGAATGTTTAGTTATCTGTTTGACTCATATTGTTCCCCTGAATTTATGCATGCAAAACATAATCATGACATATCCAGGAGACCTAAGATGTATCTAAAGTAAGAAAAATTAGCGTTCAGCAGAGGCTTGGTGAAGATATCAGCTACTTGCTGATCCGTTGGCACATGCTCCACCCAAACGTCTTTCTTCAGCACATGGTCTCGAATGAAATGATGGCATATGTCAATGTGCTTGGTTCTAGCGTGAAGCACGGGGTTTTGAGTGATTGCGATTGCACTAGTGTTGTCGCAGAATATGGGTGCTTCTTGTGCATCAACGCCATAGTCACGAAGTTGTTGTTGGATCCATAACATTTGTGAGCAAAAACTTCCAGCTGCAAGGTATTCTGCCTCAGCGGTGGATGTGGCTATTGATGTCTGTTTCTTTCTAAACCACGATATTAATCTGTCACCCAAGAATTTACAAGAACCACTTGTGCTGCGCCGATCAATCTTACACTCTGCATAGTCTGCATCACTATAACCAATTAAATTCAAACTTGAGTCTTTGGGATACCAAAGACCCATGTTCTACGTGCCCTTTAGATATTCTAAAATACATTTGACAGCCATGTAATGTGATTGCTTTGGGTCAGCTTGGAATCTGGCACACATACAGACCGAGAACATGATGTCTGGTCTGCTTTCCGTGAGGTATAGAAGTGAACCAATCATCCCACGATACATGGTTACCTCAATGGCAGTTCCAGCTTTGTCTTTATGCAGCTTGATGGAGGCGCTCATGGGAGTAGCAGCTGCGGAACAATTTTCCATACCAAACTTCTTGAGAAGTTCTTTGGTGTACTTCTCTTGATTGATTAATATACCATCCTTAAGCTGCTTTACTTGTAATCCGAGGAAAAACGTCAGTTTCCCCATCATGCTCATCTCGAATTTATCCTGCATTAACTTAGAGAATTTTTCGCAAAGCTTGGAGTTAGTAGATCCGAAAATAATATCATCAACATATATCTGCAATAACAAGACATGATCATTTTTCACAAATTTAAAAAATGTCTGTCGACAGAACCAACTAATAAAGTGGAGGCGCTCATGGGAGTAGCAGCTGCGGAACAATTTTCCATACCAAACTTCTTGAGAAGTTCTTTGGTGCACTTCTCTTGATTGATTAATATACCATCCTTAAGCTGTTTTACTTGTAATCCGAGGAAAAACGTCAGTTTCCCCATCATGCTCATCTCGAATTTATCCTGCATTAACTTAGAGAATTTTTCGCAAAGCTTGGAGTTAGTAGATCCGAAAATAATATCATCAACATATATCTGCAATAACAAGACATGATCATTTTTCACAAATTTAAAAAATGTCTGTCGACAGAACCAATAATAAAGTCATGGTCAATGAGGAACTTGGACAAAGTATCAATCCAAGCTCGTGGAGCTTGTTTCAGACCATAAAGAGCTTTATCCAGCTTGTATACATGTTATGGTCTAGCATGATCTACGAAGCCAGGAGGTTGTGTAATATACACTTCCTCGTTCAGGATGCCATTTAAGAGTACACTTTTGACATCCATCTGTTAAACTTTGAAATTCTTAAATGATGCATATGCGAGAAAGATCCTAATAGCTTCAAGTCTAGCTACAGGTGCGAAGGATTCTTCGAAGTCTATGCCTTATTCTTGCCTATATCCTTGTGCAACCAGCCTAGCCTTTTTTCAAACTACGTTTCCACTTTCATCTAACATCTTATTCAAGCCCATCTAGTTCCTATTCTTAAATGATGCATATGCGAGAAAGATCCTAATAGCTTCAAGTCTAGCTACAGGTGCGAAGGATTCTTCGAAGTCTATGCCTTATTCTTGCCCATATCCTTGTGCAACCAGCCTAGCCTTTTTTCAAACTACGTTTCCACTTTCATCTAACATCTTATTCAAGACCCATCTAGTTCCTATAATGTTTTTATCATCAGGTTTAGGTACTATTTTCCATACTTTACTTCATTAAAACTGATTTAATTCTTCTTGCATAGCGTCTATCCAGCCTGGGTCTACTAATGCCTCTTCCACTTTCTTAGGCTCTATATGCGATATGAAAGCAGAATTAAAGTATTCGTTTATCATCTGGCCTTGTGTCCAAACTGGTGCAGTAGGATTACCGATGAACAGCTCGGGTGTATGATTTTTATACCACCGAAGACCTAGTCCATGTGAGGTAGATGGTTCGAGTTGTTCCCCCTGTGTCCTAGCTGGATTCTCTTGGCTTCCACTTTTTATGTTTAGTTCAATATTCTGCTCATTTTCTCCACCAGCATGATTGCAGTCCGGAGCGGCTCACTCTACAGCTAATATATCTGCGTTTGTAATAGGCATATCTGTGGCGGGCTGGTTATCAGCTTGACATCTATTGTGTGCCTCGTCATCGCTTGATTCATCAAGGTTGGTAGACTCCAGACGAGTGCATAGATCATTTAACTTTGAGGCTGTGGTTGAATGGAAGCTGGTTTCATCGAATACCACGTGTGAAGATTCTTCAACTGTAAGTGTCCTGTGGTTGAAAACGCGATATGCATGGCTTACAGCTGAGTATCCTAGAAAGATACATGCATCAGATTTACATCAAATGCTCATAAGTATGTTTTACCATTAATATGGATAAAACATCTGCATCCAAACACTCTGAAATATGAAATGTCAGGTTTCTTGCCATTCTAGATCTCATATGGAGTAACTCTATGTCGTTTGTTAATCATCGATCTGTTCTGAGTATAGCATGCGGTGTTTACTGCTTCAGCCCAAAATTTATTTGAAATACCGGAATCAACAATCATGGTTGTAGCAGCTTAAGTACGATTTTTACGCTCAGCCAACCGTTCTGCTGAGGTGTTTTGGCTGCAGACAACTTATGTTTGATTCCAGTGTCATCCAGATAGGAGGAAATTTTGAAATTTAAAAACATTGTTCCTCTATCACTCCTGATCCGATTGACATTGCAAGAATTCTCATTTTGTAAACGGTTTAAAAGCTTGATCAACTGGTCAATAGTTGTTGGCGCAGCGGCTGATCAGGATCCCGCTCCTGGGGCGCAGCGGAAGAATTAAAATTTGGAGCCCGGAAACGGTCAATACACCTATATAATAATTAAAAACATTCCTAGAATGTTTAGAATATACCTTGCTGGCGTCTAGGCGCCTGGCTCCGACCAATTTCACGGGGAAATTGGCACTTCAACAGTTGAACAGCTACGGCCTCCTAATCCGGTCCACGACCTGAATCTCAATTCCTTCGCCGGTTTGCACTAGAAAACCGACGAAAGTTTCGTGAACGGAATCTCCTCGCCAGAATGGTTGAAATAAATTCCGACGGCGGCGACGGGCGGTGATGGCGGCGACGGCGATGGGAGGAGAGGAAGGGAGAAAATATTAGCTGAGCAGCTTTTGGTGTCTTTTAAATGAATACCCCAGGCCCCTATTTATAGATTTTTCATGGGCTTAAACCAAGTTAATGGGCTCGGGTCGGGCCCATTTACACAGTTTACAAAACTGAGCATTATGATGTGAAAACAATTTTTCGGACCACCTAATCCAAAATAGCAGTTAGGCCCCTATAAGCTTTAAGGATAGTCAAACTAGTCCAAGCTTAAGGAAATTGCATTTCCACCCTATTTAATTTTAGGAAGTCACACTTCCATCCTTCCTCCTACTATACTCAACAAATTGAGCTTAATTGTCGTACGGGAATTGAGAAACCAGTACTTGTGTGACTGTTAGGATCAAGCGCTTACCACTAGGCCAAAAGCTATAGGTGTTAGCCAATGTGCAACTTTGTTTCCTTATAATGTGGCAGCGCATAGTGCACCTATTATGTGCGTTAGGGTTGGGCTGTTAGGCCCATGAGTCCGGGGAGGTGCGTGTCTAACTGCTGGTGCTGTCTCATTTCCCTTAGAGATCAGTCTTATCTGACGTTGGTAAAGCATCTAGCAACCTCGCCCCATGATCTCCTAGGTCTCACTAATAGTGCCTGCAAGAACCAGTCGGTCATGGTTAGCATACAGTATGATCCTTTCATCTCAAGTATCCCAATAGAATCAAAGACCATTGGTAAATCAAGAGTCGCTAGAGATTTTATAACCATGCATACATCTTGGAGATCAAATAGTGACATCGCATATGCTACTAGGTAAACCCATTTATCTAAAACACATGTAGTACTCTGGCCAGAGATTTGTCACACTATTATCTCCTCAAATAACATAGAATATCCACGCACAAGTGCGAGGATGAATCCTCGACAACAAAGCATCGACTCCTACATACATCGGGATCTCACTCAATCCCTCCACATGATGACCATAATTGAGTCGGTAAACGCGTCAGAGTGAGGCACCTATCATATAGAGTCTCAATGACGTTTTGAGTAATAAGGACTAATCTGTACAACCAAAACCTTGGACTTAATCCACTCAACAAATGATAATCACTTGAAAAGTCCGAACGAGGGTAGTTCGATAGATCACCAGGTCACTATCCATCTGCATGCTCAGAACATCACTTTGTTCCCTACCAATGAAACATGGTACTTCACATCGCAGATGCTAGTCTCAAGCTCGGGTGGCCCTTATCCTCTTTTGGACGGCCCAATCGAATAGGAACAGGTTTAGATTACACAGTGACAATTAGATGTGTTTCATGATAGTCATCATATCCACTATCACATCTAACATACACTATAGTGCATTCAAGGTCTTTATCCAACAATTGTAATCATAATAATGAAGATAAAGAATGCCATAAAAGAATGCGAATTTCATAAATAAAGATCGTTTTACATAGAGTCAACAAGAACCCACACGCCACAAGTTAGCTAGTTGGGCACCTACTCTAACAATAGTTTGATCTTTTGATTTCAAAAACCCATGTATATTTTGAAAAATAGTCAACCACGACAAAGGTGTATTTCATTCCTCCTAAGCTGGTTACGGGTATTGGACCAAAAAGATCCATGTGTAAAAGATCCAGCTTACGTGAGGTTTTGTTACTGCCTCTTGTTTTGAAAGTAGACTTTAAATGTTTACCCAGCTGACAGGCAGAGCAAATTTTATCTTTTGAAAATTTTAGTTTGGACAAGCCATCAGCTAACTCACGCTTACTCAGATTGGCAATAGTTTTGAAATTCAGATGGTTCATCTATTGATGCCATAACCAGCTCTTTGAAGAGTTAGCTACCAGGCATGTTTGTTCTGTATACGGTTGGTATGACCAGTCAACTTTGTAAGTGTTACCAGATCGGCAACCAAATAACACAGTCAGACCTTCCGGATTGAGAACCGTGCATGTGTGCTTCTGAAATTTAACAGAGTAGTTACTGTCGCACAGCTGACTTATACTAATAAAGTTGTAGCACAAGGTTTCTACAAGAAGAATACTGTGGACAGTGAAATTACCATGGGTAAGCTTACCCTTACCCACAGTGTTACCGTTTGAATTATCACCAAATGTGATCTTTGGTCCGTTGCACGATTTGATATCTGTGACCAGCATAGCATTTCCAATCATGTTCCTTGCACACCCACTGTCTAGATACCACTTCGATTGCTCCAATCTTGATACCTGTTGTACCTGCAATCACATATAAATAGAATTTGGTACCCTTTGATTCATTTGGGTCCTGTTTGATTAGACCTTTCGGGACCCACACTGGATAATCTTTATCCATATACCATTGTGTGTGTCAAAATATTTGTGTGCTCCGTGTGTGTTCTTTGATCTTGACGGAGTTTGATACACAGCATGTTGACCGTTCGATCTGGACATATGATATTTAGGCATGTACTGCTTATCCTTCGTTGAAGTTTGAGAGAACTGGCCTTATTTTGTATTACCATATTTGGGCTTACCCTGCATCTGTACAACTCTTTTGTTCAGCCATCTCTCACGCGACTTCTCCGGAGCAGTATATCCCAACCCACAAAACCTACCTTGCAAGATCGGAGGTTGAGCTACTATCCTATCCTCAACAGATGTTGTTTCTGTAAGCTGTTCCATGCTGGATTTACAAAGTTCATTGTTTTAAACATTGTCCTTTCCAGCCTTGAAGTACTGTCTCAGCAGTACTATCTTCATTGCTATTAAGCTTAATCCGGTTCTATCACCAGATAGCTTTGTAGCTCCATGCAGTTTTTGTAGTGAGAC
Source organism: Dorcoceras hygrometricum (assembly GCA_001598015.1). Classification (NCBI taxonomy): domain Eukaryota; kingdom Viridiplantae; phylum Streptophyta; class Magnoliopsida; order Lamiales; family Gesneriaceae; genus Dorcoceras; species Dorcoceras hygrometricum. The sequence continues at coordinate 100,071 of KQ991174.1, read as the reverse complement.
TGAGGATCTAGTCCAGGAGCTTATTATTCCAACCAGCCGCTGGTTCTCATTTAGTATCTCCTAGGACCTGCTTCTCAATTCTTCATTCTCAGTTACAAACTTACTTAGATCAGCTTGGATATTGCTTGATCCAACCAGCTCAACGCTCGTTGCACAGCTTCTTTTTCAGCTTTAACTTCCTCGAATGATTGAGAAAGCTTTTTGTATTCGAGGACCATTTCATTTAGTGCAGTAAAAAGGTCCTCACGTGTAAATTTAGGACTGGAAAAGTCAAATAACTCCTCAGTGTCATCGGCCATGAGACACTGTACTTCATCCTCACTTTCGCTTGATGAGGAAGTTCCAGAGCTTGATTCCTTTGAGTCTGAGTCAGCCCACGCACTCTTGTTTTCTTCAGCCACCATGGCTTTCTCTGTTCTCCCTTTCCGATAAGCCTTTTTCTCCTTCTTGTCCTTGTTATTGCTGTTAGAGTAGATGCCCAACTAGCCAACCTGTGGCGTGTGGGTTCATAGACTCTTGTATATGACAATCTTTATATATGATATTCGCATTTATTTATATGGCATTCTTTACTTTCATTGTGTGTATGATGATTTACAATTTCGTTGAGTAAAGACCTAGAATGCACTTAAGTGTATGTTAGATGTGATAGTGGGTATGACGGCTATCATGAAACACATCTAATAGTCACTGTGTATTCTGAACATGTTCCTAGTCGATTGGGCCGTCAAAATGAGGATAAGGCCGCCCGAGTTCGAGACTAGTATCTGCGATGCGAAATACCATGTTTCATTGGTAGGGAACATTGTGATGTTCTGAGCATGCAGATAGATAGTGACCTGGTGATCTATCGAACTACCCTCGTTCGGACTTTCCAAGTGGTTACCATTTGTCGAGTGGATAAGTCCGAGGTCTTGGTTGTACTGATTAGTCCTCACGACTCAAAACGTCATTGAGACTCTACATGATAGGCGTCTCACTTTGACCCGTTTGCCGACTCACTTGGGTTCATAAGGCGTCGGGATTGGGTGAGACCCCGATGCATGTAGGAGTCGACCCGATGCATGTAGGAGTCGATGCATCGTTGTCGAGGATTCACCGCTCGCAGACATGCGTGGATATCCTAATAGTGTATAAATCGATCAACTGGTTCTTGCAGGCACTATCAGTGATACCTAGGTGATCATGGGGCGATGTTGCTAGACGCTCTTACCATGATCCGATGGGCAAGTCCGGAATTGTGATTCCGGAGCCACAATGGTTGTGGGCCTACGGCTAGCTGTATCCCTGAACCATTGAGGGTCACAGAAGTACTGGATTCGAGATTCCCGCACGGATACTCAGCTCAATGTGTTGAGCATACGAAGAGGTTTTTTGGAGTGCGACTTCCTAAAAGGTCAACAGAGGTCAAATCGTGATTTGCCGATGTAGAGGGGCAAAACGGTCATTTTGCACTGGGGTTCTGAAAAATGTTTTTTCAGATCATAGCATTCAGTTTTGGAAACTGAGTCGATTGGTCCGATCTGATCGGTGATCGGAGTTACGGTGAAGTCTCGGTGATGGAGATGAAACGAATATTCATCCGTTGGACCCGGGCCCGTTGGGCCGGATCCAAATCCATCACTAAGTCTATTTAATGTAGACTTAGGACTTAACTTAAAACACTTGATACAATTAACCCTAAACCTAGCATCATAACCGCCGCCCCCTCTCTTCTTCAACCTCACGCCGCGCCGCCGCCGCTCGCCGGAAAATTGTTTTCGGCCAATCTTGACGAGGAGAATCCGTCTGCGCCGATCTCTTCAGGCCTTCTAGTGCAGGCTGACGAATGAATCCCGTCTCCGGTCGTGGACCTGATTGACGATATCTACCGCCGCCTACCGTGAAGTGCCGTTTTCTTTACGAAACCGGTCGGAGCCAGGCACGAGTTTCCAGCAAGGTAGAAATCTTAAAACGCCCTATGAATGTCATATCATGTTAGTTTTTATCGTATTGATCGTCTCCCGGTATTGTTTTTGTTCTTCCGCTGCCTCGCCGGGAGGCGTTATCCGGATCCGCCGCGGCAACCCAACAGTGGTATCAGAGCCAGGTTCCCGGATCTGATCAATACGATATTGCCTTATTGTATCTAATCTTTCAATTTTTCAGAATCAAAACAAAAATCGACTTCGCATCGGCCACGGCGCCGCCGCGCATGGCGGCGCCTCATCATCCTCGCCGCGCGCACGAGCGCGCGCGACGCCTGCGCGCTGGCCGCGTATAGCGTGCAACGAGGAGACGCGCCTGCCGTGGTTTGGTCGAGCATAGAGGGAGAGCGCTGGCCGCACCTTGTTGCGATTGCGAAGCGCCGCTGCCCGATGCGTTGCGACGATGGTGGCCGAGACGTTGCGCGCTGGCCGCGCATTGGACGCACGACGCCGCTTCTTTCGCCGCGCGCAAGATGGCGCGCTGTTGGCCGGCGGCTGAAGCACGCTGGCCGACGATGTGCGACACTTGATGGGGCGGCATGGTCGATGTTGCGCGTGCGACGTTGCGTTGCGCTTCGCGCGATGGTGCGCAGCTGCCGCCGCGAATTTTGTGGTGGCAGCGGCGCCTGCGGCCG
>KQ991174.1:26700-43533 GCA_001598015.1 Dorcoceras hygrometricum | reverse complement strand
CATGTAGGAGTCGATGCTTCGTTGTCGAGGATTCACCGCTCGCTTACATGCGTGGATATCCTATGCTATATGAGGAGATAATAGTGTATAAATCTCTGGCCAGAGTACTAGAAGTGTTTTAGGTAAATGGGTTTACCTAGTAACACTCGTGATGTCACTATTCGATCTCCAAGATGTATGCATAGCTATCGGATCTCTAGCGACTCTCGATTTACCAATGGTCGTTGATCTGATCGGGATATATGTGTTGAAAGGACCGTACTGTACTCTAAACACGACCAACTGGTTCTTGCAGGCACTATCAGTGATACCTAGGGGATCATGGGACGATGTTGCTAGGCGCTTTACCATGATCCATTGGGCAAGTCCGAAATTGTGATTTCGGAGTCGCAATGGTTGTGGGCCCACGGATAGCTGTATCCCTGAACCATTGAGGGTCACACAAGTACTGGATTCATGATTCCCGCACAGAAACTGAGCTCAATGTGTTGAGCACTCGAGGAGGATTTTAGGGAGTGCGACTTCCTAAAAGTCAACAGGGGTCAAATTGCGATTTCCCACTGTTGAGGGGCAAAACTGTCATTTTGGACTAGGTATCTGGAAAATTTTTTTTCGCATCATAACGTTAAGTTTTGGAAACTGAGTCGATTGATCCGATCTGATCGTCGATCGGAGTTATGATGAAACCGTGGTGAATTAAACGAGCCTAATGTTCATATGGACCTGGGTTTGACCCAATTCCATTGGACCGGTTCAAGCCCATCTACCATCTTTATTTAATTAAGATGGATTAGGGCTTTGATCATAATAGCATTACACATAACCTAGCCTCCACCACAACTCTCGGCCGCCCCCTCCATAAGCCTCACGGCCACGCGCCGCCGTTGGCTCCTCCACGCACCGCCGCCTCTTGCCGGACTTGTTCCGGCCACCACGACGAGGAGTTTCCGTCCGTGCTGAATCCGTCAAGTCTTCTAGTTCAGATTGACGGAGGAAGATAGAATCCGGTCGTGGACCTGATTGGAGGATCTACCGCCGCCTACCGTGAAGATCCAGAACTTCCCTGTGAATTCTGGTTGGAGCCAGGCGCCTAGACGCAAGCAAGGTGCTGCGCCCCCGGGAAGTGGGATCCGGATCCGCCACCGTATGCCAACATTTATGTCTCAAGTGCTGCAACAACAACTTCCGTAACTTAGTTGTCCCTTTGCCAAGATCTTGGGATCTCCAGTCAGCAAGGTTGGGTCTCCGCTATGGTCGTTTTTTATTTGTAGGTTTTTAATCCTATTCCTCTTAATGTGCAGTATACTTGATCTCGAGGTAAACCTTTTGTAAGAGGGTCTGCCAAATTATCTTTAAATTTTATATATTCGAATTGAAATCACACCATTTGAGATAAACCGCCTAATGGTATTGTGTCGAAGACGAATGTGTCGTGATTTACCATTGTACATGCAACTTTGTGCCCTTCCTATTGCCGATTGACTGTCACAATGTATCATTATGGTAGGTACAGGTTTCTTCCAACATGGAATTTTTTCTAAGAAATTCCGTAACCATTCGGCTTCTTCTGTAGCTTTATCGAGGGCAATAAACTCGGATTCCATAGTTGATCGAGCAATACATGTTTGTTTAGTGGATTTCTATGACACTGCTACTCCACCAATTGTGAATACATATCCACTTGTAGATTTGGAGTCTTTGGTGTCTGATATCCAATTTGCATCGCAGTATCCCTCTAATACTGCAAGATACTTTCCATAATGTAATCCATAGTTGAGAGTAAATTTGAAATATCTAAGAACCCTCATTAAGGCTTGCCAGTGGGTATCGTTTGGGCTATTTGTAAAACGACTTAGCTTGTTGACCGCACAGGCAATATCCAGACGTGTACAGTTTGTGAGATACATCAAACTGCCTATTATCCGAGAATATTCCAATTGTGATACGGGTTCCCCATGGTTTTTGCCTAAGTGTTTACTCAGGTCCATATGTGTTTTCACCGCTGCGAGTTTGAAAGCATTGAACTTTCTTAGCACAAACTTCACGTATTGAGATTGAGTCAATACTATTCCTTCAGATGTTCTAAGAATTTTAATTCCTAGTATGACATCCGCCAAACCCATATCCTTCATTTCAAAGTTTTTGGTCAACATTTTCTTTGTTGTCATTATTACCTCATGATTACTCCCCATGATCAACATGTCGTCAACATATAGACAGATATTTACATATCCTTTAGATGTGTCTTTGACATAAATGCATTTGTCACACTCATTTATTTGAATTCATTTGACATCATTACTTTGTCAAATTTCGCATGCCATTGTTTTGGCGCTTGTTTAAGTCCGTATAGTGACTTAACCAGTCGACACACCTTTTTCTCTTGTCCCGGAGCAACAAACCCTTCGGGTTGCTCCATGTAAATTTCTTCTTCTAATTCACCATTCAAAAATGTCGTTTTAACATCCATTTGATGTATTTCAAGATCATGCAATGCTGCAATGGCTATTAGCATTGGTATGGATGTAATCCTTGTCACTGGTGAATAGGTATCAAAATACTCAATTCCTTCCTTTTGTTTGAACCCATTGGCAACCAGTCTTGCCTTTTATTATCAATCGTTCCATCAGCCTTGTATTTGCGTTTTAGGATCCATTTACATCCTAAAGGTTTCGTACCAGGAGGGAGATCTACTAATTCCCATGTATGGTTATGCATGATGGAATCAATTTCACTGTTGACAGCCTCTTTCCATAAAGGAGCGTCCGGACTTGACAGAGCTTCATTTAAGGTCCTAGGTTCATTTTCTAAAACATAAGAAATGAAATAGGTACCAAAATATTTTTCAATTCCCTTTTGCTATGACGGGGTTCATCGTCAACAGCCTCAATACTTATTTTGTTGCAACTTGGTTCGGACTTCTCGTTTTCGTTTGAACCTTCATTGCTTTGAATTTCATTACATTCTTTGTTGATTCCCTCTTTTCTCGGGAATATATTTTCAAAGAATATTGCATTCCTTGATTCAATGGTTGTACCTTCATGAATACTAGGAATGTCTGACTTGTTCACCAAGAAATCGATATGCACAACTGTTATTGGCATACCCAATAAAGATATCATTGAATGTTTTGGATCCGATTTTAACTTGTTTGGGTTTCGGTACTTCAACCTTAGCCAAGAACCCCCACATTCAAGTATTTGTACGATGGATTATGGCCTTTCCACAATTCGTACGGTGTTTTATCATTTTTCTTGTGGGGAATTTTGTTGAGAATGTGATTGGTCGATAATATAGCTTCCTCCCAAAAATTCTGTGGTAATCCAGAATTGATTAATAGAGCATTCTTCATTTCCTTTAGTGTTCGATTCTTGCGTTCAGCAACACCATTGGATTGAGGTGAGTACGGTGCTGTTATTTGATGAATAATGCCAGATTTTACATAGTAATCATCAAATGGAGCACCATACTCTCCTCCTCTGTCACTACGATTTTTTTTTTCGTTGGCCAAGTTGATTCTCAACCTCTGCTTTGTAAGTTCGGAATGCTTCGAGGGCTTCATCTTTGCCTCTCAATAGGTACACATTGAGTACCTCATGAAGTCATCTATAAAAGTAATAAAATATTTCTTACCTCCTCTAGTTTGCACAAATTTTAAATCACAGATATCACTATGTATTAACTCTAGAGGGGTAGTACTCCTTTGCACAGAGTGAAAAGGAAGTTTTGTCATTTTTGCTTCTACACACACCTCACATTTGTGTGTTTTGTTTATATCCATTGTTGGCAATAAATTTAATTTAACCAGTCGCTTTAGAGTATTGTAATTAACATGTCCAAGTCGACCATGCCATAAATTATAACACTCAACAATATAAGTAGAAGCTTTAATTTTATTGCCATCAAATTCTCGGAGTACAGGCATTACATTCATTTTGAACAGATTGTCCTCTAAGTACCCCTTTCCTATGAAGACACCATTCTTTGACAATATAAACTTGTTTGACTCAAATACTAGCCTAAAACCGGCCTTAACAAGTGCCGATCCAGAAACTAAGTTCTTTCGGATGTCAGGAACATGCAAGACGTCGATGAGGGCAAGTTCTTTTCTTGAAGTCATCTTCAACACAACTTTGCCGATTCCAGCCACGTCTGATGAAGCAGAATTTCCCATGAAAAGCTTTCTTCCAGTGACTGGGACATAAGTTGAGAACATTGCCTTCTCGGAACATATGTGACGTGTAGCTCCAGTGTCAACCCACCACTGCCTTGGATTATCAACCATGTTGGCCTCAAATGTGACAGCTGCAAGGTCCATTTCCATGTCCACGACGTTAGACGTTGTGAGATGGTTTGCTACATCTTTTCCTTGTTGTTCCTTCTTGGCTTTCTTTGGTCGTCTACAATCTTTGGCCATGTGATTTGGCTTTCCACAGTTGTAGCACGTTCCCTTGAACTTCTTGCCTTTCCCTTTATCCTTGCCTTTGAATTTTCTTTTTCCTTTGCTAGCATTTGGTTCAACCAAGTTTGATCCATCTTCAATAGGTCGTTTCGTTCCTTTAGATTCGGATAGCTTTCGGTTATCCTCCTCAATGCGCAGCTTTATTATCAAATCTTCAAGTCCCATTTCCTTGCGTTTATGTTTCAAGTAATTTTTGAAATCCTTCCACAACGGAGGGAGTTTCTCAACTACCACAGCCACTTGGAACGATTCGCTCATCTCCATACCTTCGGCATGCAGATCATGCAATATCAGTTGCATTTCTTGGACTTGAGACATTACAGATTTGGAATCCACCATTTTGTAGTCGAGGAATTTGCCAACGATAAATTTCTTCAGTCCGGCACCCTCAGTCTTATATTTCTTCTCCAAAGATTCCCATAACAGTTTCGCTGTTTTCATAGGACTATACACGTTATATAACTAGTTGTCCAGTCCATTCAGGAAATAGTTACGACAGAGGAAGTCACCATGTCCCCATGCTTCGAAGGCTGCCTTTTGTCCTTGTCAGTCTCATTTTCAGCGACAGTGGGGGCATCCTCATGCAAGAACCTTACAAGGTTCAAGGTGGTCAAGTAGAACAGCATCTTTTGTTTCCATCTCTTGAAATGAGTGCCGTTGAACTTCTCGGGCTTCTCCCCATGCACATCAGTAGATGAAATAGTTGCATTTACTGATGTCATGTCAGTGCTACGTAAATATCATTTTAAACTTGTAGGCACTTTTTATTGAATTGCAGACTTGTGATCGTCGAGGATAGTGTTGAACACTATTTCTTTAAAATGATATTGTCCAGCCCAGGTGCTTACGGTTTGTGGCAATCGTTTCTCAAGATACAACGACGAACTTCTCACAATAGAAGCACAACAAATTACGAGAACAGCGAACTTTCAGATGCTTGGACTCAGAATGTAGAAAGTATGGAAATTTGAGAGAGAATAGAATGCTGGATTGCTTGGTGCGTTTTTGATGATTCTGGGGGGATCCTATTTATAGAATTCGAAGGGTCAGGGGGCCTTTGGTGAATAATCATGTCTCTTTAGGAATGCCTTAATCGTAGCCATTTGATCTACATCCAATGGTTTAGATCGTGTCCATTATGAAGGATCATGCCTTCACAATGCAGCCCTTTGATTGAACCAATCGCATCCGTCCATCCAAGATCAGACGCTCCAGATTGCATCGTTTCACCAAATGGCCTGGATCGTGTCTTTTCACAATCCATCTAACGGTTCAGATCGCAACTTTCCGGACTCATCACACCCCTTCGATTTATATCCGATCCAACGGTTGATATCATTCTGCCTTGTGACTCCACTCATCTGCCATTGTGGCCACATCATGCCACGTCACTGCCCAGTCATCTCATGTCACTCAAGCATAAATTTAAGAGCTCCTAAATGCTCCTCGCGACGATGCGTACGTGCGAAGTGCGCCCCAAAGAGCCCATTGCGACAGAGAGACGTGCGCCGACTCCGACGCGGGCTCGTAGGTGCTTTGCACCTACTTACCCTTGAGGAATCTTCTCGGGTCTATCACAGCTTGTATTAATTATTTACACATACTACGAAGTCATATATAAGGAAGGTTTGACTATGCTATTTTTCCGATGTGCGACAACTGCACAATTCCCAATAAATGGGTTTTAATTGCTTTATTAATTTCTCATTCACCTAAATCGGTTTTGAGCAATTAATATTCCAAAAATATTTATTCGAAACGTAGATTCAAGTTTTCAAGTTAATTTCGACTTTCATCGGACGGTTATAACTCGGTTAATTAATTTGGGCCTTGCCCATTTTTCAACAGTTATAGCTTCGCTTATATACACTTTGGTGATCTGTATCAAGATGAATTTAATCCAATAAAAATCACGAACTCTCTCTGAAAACTCTCTGCATTTTTCTTTCACTTTGATTATCGCAATTGTTCCATTCAATTTCTTCATCGTGCGTGGCATGCATCTAAGTTGATCACACAAAGAACTGTGCTAAATTCTGTGATCGAGTTAACAACTGGTATTAGAGCTTTAGTTTTTTTATCTAAGGAATAATCATGAAGGGGTCCGCAAGATTTGATACCAAAATTTTAGCGGCAAGAATGATTCAGATTATGGAGACCAAAGATGTGTGCACTTCTTGTTCACCAAGGATTGAGGGTAAAAAGAAGCTATCATCCATGCTGATAGAGAAAGAAAGAAAGAAATTCTTGATAAAGCTCAGAGTGTCTTGATTCTTTGTCTCAACGATAAATGTTTGAAGGAAATTTCGAAGGAAACCTCTGCTGCAGAAATGAACAAAGCTTGAAAATCTTGACATGACCAAATATTTGGTGAACAGATTATACTTGAAGCAAAAGCTGTGTTATTTCAAAATGCCTCAAGGGAGTCTCTGTAGGATCATCTTGATAATTTCAACAAGATCATTCTTGATCCGGAGAATATTGAAAACAAAGTAGAAGATGAAGATCAGGCACTGCTACTTCTAAAATCCCTACCAACTGAATTTGACAATTTCTCAGATACGCTTATCTATGGCAGGGACTTGACTATTGAAAAAGTACAAGCAGCCCTCTTCTCCAAATAATTGAAGAAGAAGCCGAGGTCCTAGATGAATCCAAGACCGAGGTTCTGAATATCAGAGGAAGATCGAAGAAACGTGAGTTTAAGGCAAGAATACATCACAAGTCTAAACCAAGGGACAAAAGGAAATGTTTCATATGTAAAAGGGAAGGATACTTCACGAAGGATTGTCCTTAACACAAGACACGATCACTGGATGAACAATGGAGATGCAGACATAGCTTCTAAGGATATGAGAGTTCAGATGTCCTTTGTCTGACAGTGGATAAACAAGCTCAAGAATGGGTTCTTGACTCTTGATATTCATTCCACTTGTGTCCACACAAAGGCAGGTTTCTAACCTACTCAGATCATGCAGATGGCCAGGTCTTACTGGGAAACAACAAGTCTGGCAAGGGGACTGGAATTGGGTCTGTAAAGCTTGAGCTTGCTGATGGAACAGTAAGAGCATTGCACCAGGTTAGACATATCCCTGAATTAAGAAGGAATTTGATATCCCTGGGAATGCTGGATGCTGAAGGCTTTAGTTGCAAGATTGAAGGTGGAGTACTTAAAGTGACCCAAGGATCCCTAGTAGTGATGAAGTCTAAACTCAGGAATCGCCTATATCTCTTACAAGGAAAGGTAGGAATTCCAGATGCTTGCTCCATGGTTAATAAACAGCAATCCAAAGCTCAACGATGACACATGGGACTAGGCCATGTTAGAGTAGGAGGATAAAAGAGCTTCAAACAGGTACTCCTTGCAAATGATTATGTCTGAGATAGAATTCTGTGAGCACTGTATCTTATGAGAAAGCAAAGAGTCTAAAATTTGCAAAGGGAAACCACTATACCAAGAACATACTTGAATACATCCAGAGTGATCTATGGGACCTTCTAGTGTATCCTCATTAAGTGGTGCAAATTATTTTCTGTCCCTGATTGATGATTACTCAAAGGCGAATGTGGATTTATATACTGAATAGGAATTCTGATTCTTTTGCAAAGTTTAAAGATTGGAAAAAACTCATGTTGAAACTCAAACTGGGAAGAAGGTGAAGAAGTTGGGGACGATAACATATTGAAGTTTTGTGGAATTGAGTCAACACATGCTACTTGATAGCATTTGCATTCACAATAACACGACATTGGGGAAGTAGATGAGCCTTTATCATTTAAAGAAGCTATCAACAACAAGTATTCTAATAGAAAGTGGGCAGATATGAATGATGAAATGAGATCAATTGACGGGAATCACGCTTGGGAATTAGTGGATAAACCAGCTGGCAGAAACTTATAGGCTAAAAGTGGTGTTTAAGGTGAAAGAAACAATCCCAGATGTAGAACCATCAAGGTTTAAGGCTAGACTCATAGCCAAAGGCTTTACACAACGTGTAGGTGTTGATTATAATGAAGTGTTTTCACATGTCGTAAAACACAGCTCTATCAGAATGCTATTGTCCTTAATAGTTAAAGAAGGCATGGAGCTGGATCAACTTGCTGTAAGAACCACCTTCTTACATGGTGAGTTGGATGAATCAATCTTTATGACACAGCTCGAAGGGTTCAAGAAACCAGGAGAAGAGGATAATGTGTGTCTTTTAAAGAGGTCATTGTATGGTTTAATTCAATTCCCACGCCAATGGCATAATAGGTTTGATACCTTCATGTTGGAGAATGGTTTTATGAGATGTGAGAATGATAATTGTGTCTACCACAAACTAAACAAGTATGGAACTGGTAGTTATCTATTATTATATGTTCATGACATGTTATTAGTGTCCAAAAGTAGGTCTGATATGGAAGAGATAAATGAACTACTGAAAAGGAATTCGAAAGGAAGGATATGGGGAAGGCCAACAAAATCCTCGGCATTGAGATTAAGATAAATCGAGATACTGGAGTTCTGTCTCTTTCTCAACAAAATATATTGAAAAAGTTCTAAAGGGTCTGGTATAGAGAATTCAAAGGCATTAGCTACTCCATTAGCACAAAATTACAAATTGTCCTTGTAGGATTCACCAAAAACAGAGGATGATGCTGCATATTTGTAGAAAGGATTCCTAATGCCAGTGTAGTAGGCAGCCTCATGTATGTTATGATTGGGACACGCCCTCGATATATCTTATGTTGTCAGCATGGTAAGCAGGTATATGAAAACCAAGTAAACGTCACTGGGAGGCAGTAAGGTGGATCCTGGGGTATCTCAAAGGGAATTTCAAAAGAGGGATTGCTGTACAAACGAAGTAAGGAGACACAGAGAGAGGTAAGTGGTTTTGTGGATGCGGACTACATAGATTTTCTTGATACAAGGAGATCTTTAACAGACTATGTTTTTAAATACGATGACAATTTAGTTAGCTCGAAGTGTAATCTACAATCATTAGTGTCTTTATCCACACTAGAGGCTGAGTTTATTTTGTTAACAGTGGCAACAAATGAAGCTATATGGATGAGCTCTTTAGCTGGGAAATGGGATGTTGCACAGGTTATACCCCTATCAGTTAGTTATTTGCCTTTTGCTTTGTGGATTAGTTGTAGCTTGGCTTATATACACTTTGGTGATATGCATCAAGATGAATTGAATCCAATAAGAATCGCGAACTCTCTCTAAAAACTCTATGCATTTCTCTTTCACTTTGATTGCGTGGTATGAATCTAAGTCATGGTTCGCAGTAACGGTCATGGAGACCATCGCGGAGGCATCCGTTCCAGATCTGTTACCGTTTCACGGAACGGTAACATTGCGGAATCTCCAGATCCATTACCGCCGCGAAATTTTTTTAAAAAGTATAAAAAATAAAGAGTTTGAATAAATATTTTTATAATTGATTGAGTAATATTTATTTAATTTGTAAATCATGTATAAAGTAATATTACTAATTATTCAACATTAATTTAAATTGAAATTACATATGAACGAACATGTCTTTAATATCACACTTTCGAATTATATAATAGAAATAGTTGAACATGTATGTTGCTCTTCTTTATAAATTTAATGATAGATGAAATTTGGTGATAGATGAAGCTGGATGCCGCTGAAAACCATCTTGGATGAACTGTTGTGTGTTTCCTAAGTACCTAGTCATTAATGTGTCAATTTTTGATTTCGAGGAACACGAGTCGATCCTTCGAAGATCTGATCAATTTTGCGAAGCCGTTAGTTCTGCTCTACCTTTTTTTCCTAAACAATGGTGAATTTAATTAAAACAAAGGAGTAGATTTGGAAATGAATTAACTATCTTAATCTGTTGGTTTTGGCATTTATTTCTAATTTTTATAAAGACTATGAAAGTGACAGCGCATGGTGTAACTTTCATGTGATGATGTGCACGTCGATTGATCAAGCTACAAAATTTATTATGGGATCTGATGATATTGGTTTTTTTTTACATTAAGTATATTTTTGTTCGTGCCATTGCATATATCTTGGTGAAATGGGTTTGTATGGTATGCAATAATAATGCGTTCATATCTAATGATTTTTGTTCAAGTTTCCGCAGTAAACAATTTAAGACCCATAAATTAGTATATTTAAGACCCCTAATTTGGAGGCAAAACTAGAGGGCCATATTGGCAGATTTTCGTGATGGGAACATGTTGGATCTGTGTTACAGATCAGAATCTGAATTTTGATTAACACAAAACCTGCTATTATGTTTCTAACGTTTTAATTGAGTGCGCAAGCCATAGCTAGAAGAAGCTCAGTAGCAAGCTGGTTCTTGCGAGCTAGTTCGGTTTAGGTGCAAGTTGGTTCAGAAACGCAAGCTGGTTCAGATGGATGCAATTAGGAAGACTTGTGTTTCTATAGAAGAAGAAGTGGTAACATTTATCCAAGAATCTATGTATGCAAGGTGTACTCGATCATTCTCATAGTTCTAAAGATGGCTATGATCAGAAGCGAGCTGGTAGAGACAAGATGAGAGCTATTTGAGAGACCAAGCTGGAACAGTAAGGGGACGCCCAAGCTGACCCAGCAAGGACGCGGGCTGATCAAGGACCGCCAAGCTGGTCCAGCAGACACCTACGCTGGTCCAGCTCAGAGACCTGATCAGCACAGACCAAAGCAGTTCATCTCAGGCCAAATAGCAGGTTAGTTCTCAGATCAATTAAAGCAGATTTATATCAGCTTAGAGAAGAGCAGATGAGTACAAGAGCAGCTCAGAAAAGAAGCGCATTTAACAGCTCAAGAGAAGATAAGATGAGAAACAGCTAAGAGACCAGCTGAGAGACCAACTGGGAAAGACTAGCTGGAAGAAACCAGATTAGAGACTAGCTCAGAGAACATAACAGATCAGATAAGAGCAAAGCAGTTTGAACACGAGCGTATATAAGAAGAATGTTTTAAACGAGTTCAAACTGATTTGCTGTGTTGTCTTCTTCAGGATCAGCATTTACATGCTTAAATTCGAAAAGCCTCCAACGCATTTAAGAAGAGATCTAAAAGTCAACAAAGCCTACAAATGCATTAAATGATAAAGGACACAAGGTATAACTATGTCAGAACTTTACAGAAGCCTTTTCAATGGCTAGGAACTTGTGTCCAACGGATAGGTTTGCACAGAGGCTATATATATTCTGCGAAGAGCAAGAGGCAGATATGTATGACATATACAAGAGAGAGGCACGAAACCGGAACAGAGAGCAAGTGCCATGTGCAACAGTCGAGATCTTGTACACTCAGGTGGCAGCTGGCGTACAAGTTGAGCTAGTGCCCAGATGTGAGCTGGTGCATTGCCGAAAACTTCAATTAGTTATCCATAATCGACTACACAGAAATGGGAAGAAAATGAGTTATCAGCTTTGAAGAAATACTTCCCAGTGCGTGAGAAAAAAATGAGAGAGTGAGTTACACTGTAAATTTCTCACACAGATTCACTCACAGTTTCGAGAGTTGAGCAGAATAGATAGTTGAGTGAATCACACCAAATCATTGTAGTCTTTCTCACTGAGACGAAAAATAAGTGTTTGACAAGTCACACAGCCTGCGATCTGGTGTGCAATTGTGTAACGCCCAAAATTTTTATAGTCCACAATTAGAAAGTTATGAGATTTGAGGGATTACATTGTTATGCTATTTTTATTCAACCCTTATTCGGTTGAGTTTCAAGTTTCAGATTTTGTACTATTTAGCTTCCTCATTTAAAAGCTAAATTCAGATTTCATGTTTACAAGATATCAGCATTTATTATGGTTTAGGTTGATTTTAAGATAATTAGAATGCAACCTTCAGCGGGTGTTTAGCTAATCACTGCAAGCCAATCGAATCCTTTGTTTTTAATTAAAATCGTTTGGTTTCCATGTATTCGGTTGAGTTTCAAGTTTCAGATTTTGTACTATTTAGCTTCCTCATTTAAAAGCTAAATTCAGATTTCATGTTTACAAGATATCAGCCTTTATTATGGTTTAGGTTGATTTTAAGATAATTAGAATGCAACCTTCAGCGGGTGTTTAGCTAATCACTGCAAGCCAATCGAATCCTTTGTTTTTAATTAAAATCGTTTGGTTTCCATGTGCATCATTTTCATTTTAAGACAGAGTACGCTTTTAGAAGATTTTGGCATATTGATTTAAATGCGTTTCTTCTCTAGGCATTTACAAATCATATATATATAGGATGTTAGCTGCTTCATGCATCATTATCTTCAAATCAAATTACTTTTAAGCGGTGCTCTCTCTCAAGAAATCGAACAAAAGACTTTTAAAGTTTTTCGAAGGAGACGATCGGAGTGTTAGTGGTTGGCTGGATTTCTATTGCGGTTGTGTTAAAGAATTCAGGCAAGTAAACTCTGTTTCTTGCTCACTTAGTGAAATCATATATTCAGTTCTGTTTGTGAAACATACTAAACCTCTAGGAAATATTTTTTTTTGAAAGCCGGTGCGGAATAAACATTTAACAAAAGCCGTAAATAAAAACATAAATTAAAGCATTTAAAGATAACATCTCATCATCCGTTTAAAACAAACTGTAAAATGTCTCAAGTCCACATCGCACAAGCTAACGTCAAAATCAGAGTATTTAAAAATTGTTTGCGGAAAACACGTCTAAAAGCAAATGCATAAAATAACTGAGTGGTCACGGGGTAGCAGCCGCAGGGGAGCATCAGACGTCCTCACCGCCGGTCGGAGTAATCTCGTCATCAACATTATCATCATGTTCACCTGCACCATTTAAACCTAGTGAGCCTAAAGGCCCAGCATGCTATATCCGCTAATAACAAGGTATATATAATAAAACCACATGCAGGCACATAAGTATAGGAACATAATTTTCATGACATGCGTGCTTAAAAGATCTTAAACGTTAAATCATAATATAATCGTACATAATTCATCACATAACATACATGTTAAGGCATAGCATAAACATAACATAGCTAAAAAGGACATGTGAGTCGTATCCATGAAGTGAAAGCCATTAATTCGATTGATCAATCTATAAACCAACGTACGTGGCGATGTGGTTCACCCCGATGTCACACGAGGATCCCTATATGTCACACCTCTATGCTGCCACTTTACCTCGATGTCACACGAGGATCCATAAGCTCATCATTATAAATTAACAGGGGATCCCGTGCCCGGCTACCCAGCTAACTCCCATCATTACTTTGTCCCACAATACTTCAGTCTCTCAAAAATATTTTTCATTCATGCCTTAACATAACTTAAACTTTCATGATGCATGGGTTTTATAAAAATCATGCAACTTAAAATCTTGGCCCATTAATATATATTTAATTTCCTTAAAATATATTATAAATCAATACATATCATAACACATATATAATTAAAATATATATTCATGGGCCTTACATTATTTTACTCGGCCCGGTCAAGGACTGGCTCAAGCGGCTGGCCCACTAATTCTAGGCCCAAGGCCCCCTTCTAGATCGTTAAAACAGGCTTAAAACTCTTAAAATACATATCGGCCCAAAATCCACTAATTTGGCTAAAATCCAAATTTACTTTAAAATTCCAGCAACTTAAAAATAGATTTTTGACTTAAAATCGTTGACCCGAAATCAATTTTGACCAAAGCTAAATTTTAACTTAAAAAGTTGACTTGACCCGATAAAATGACTCGTACTTTAAAAATAAAATAACCCGGCACAAAAATAAAATAACTCGGACCGGACCTAAAATATTGAATCGACACTTAAACCACTCGACCCGACCCAATTTAACCGACCCATCGGCCCAAACGAACCGGGGCCCAAACCAAACACCCAAACCCTAGCCACACGCACACCATGCACGGCGCAGCGACCAGCAGTCAGTCATCGCGCTCGACCTCCCTGCTCCGGCCACCATGTCCGGAGCCCTTCCGTATGGTCCACCCCCAGGTCCAGGCGGTTCTAACGAGACCAACCACGGCCCAAAACGAGCAAGCACGAAGGAGAACGAACGCTGGGAAGGAGCCGCATCGTGCACATAGAAACACACACTGCGCGGTCCCTACATCTAGCCATCGGTTCGGCCCCTAAACCTCCACTTCGAACCACTAAAAGCCACGCCTAGGACCACCATGAACCACCTAACATCAATCCATGACCACTCAAGCAGTCCATCAACCGAACCATGTAAAAAAAATTCGAAACCGTGAGGTGCCATATGAGAACATGCATGATCATGGACATGAACATTGAGATCTGAAACATTCACATAAAATTTATGCATAATCTTTGTAAAAACAGTGTATTAGGATCTAAATGGTGAGAAAATAAATAATATAACATGCCTTTATCGAAAAAGAATCGAAGATACGTGATACCGGAGCGGAGGACAATTGAGAAGACCACACCTTTGAGTTTCAATCCAAGACTTGAAAATTTTCGGTCACCTTAGGGGAAGATGGAGGCTGAAGTCGGCTGATGGGAGGGGGAGGGTTTGAGGAATTTTCGAAATTGTGGAGAGGGTTGAGTGAAAAGTGTAAAAAAAAGCCCCTCCACCTTGTTTTATTTAAGGAAATAAAAGCCCATCAATATACTAGCCCTCCTCTAATTAAAAAGGCTTAAAAATATTTAAAATTCAGACTTCAAGCCTTTAATTTTCGTAATATTGTGCCTCTCAATTTTTAAAAGTGTAGTAAAAGTCATAAAAATGGCCCGTATAGGCGAAAAACGGGTCCCCCTCGGTAACCGTGCATAAAATCTCATTTTTTTGGAAATGGTGCATAAAATAAAAATATTTTGCTTTAAAATATGTCTAAGGGCTGAAACATTTAAATATTTTCGATTTGGTCGTCTCCTGACTCGTCCCCGCTTATCGGCCTCAAACCGTACCGTAAAGTGACATGCACACGTAAAGCATAAAATCATCATATAATCACATACATGACATGCAAATCATACTAACATAAGGTTTTCCTCCTAGTCATGCATTCAATTCACGTAATTAGGATTTCTGGGCGTTACAACTCTCCCCCCCTTATAGAAATTTCGTCCCCGAAATTAAGTTACGTACCGAAAAGCTCTGGATAGCGCGTCCGTATATCGGCCTCGATCTCCCAGGTAGCCTCATCTGCCGAGTGATTCTGCCATCGGACCTTGACCATCGGAATCCTCCGCGCTCTAAGCCTGCGTTCCTCTCGCGCTAAGATCTGTATTGGTCGCTCCTCAAAAGATAAGTCTGGTTCCAACTGAAGCGGCACAAAATCCAGCACATGATATGGGTTCGGGACGTACTTCCGCAACATCGAAATATGGAACACGTTATGCGCTGCTGACAGACTGGGTGGCAATGCTACGCGGTATGCTAACGTACCAACCCTCTCCAAAACCTCAAACGGTCCAATGAATCTCGGACTGAGCTTGCCTCTCCGGCCGAAGCGCATCACGTCCTTCATAGAAGATATCCTCACAAATACATGGTCCCCTACTGCCAACTCCAGATCTCGTCGTCGACGATCGGCATAACTCTTTTGACGGCTCTGAGCAGTCCTCATCCGATCTCGTATCCTGGTCACAATATCTGCTGTCTGCTGCACCATCTCTGGTCCAGTCAAAATCCTCTCGCCAAACCTCATCCCAAAGCACGGGAGACCTACACCTCTTCTCGTACAAAGCCTCATAAGGAGCCATCCCAATCGATGCCTGAAAACTGTTATTGTACGTGAATTCTACCAAAGGCAACCTAGAATCCCACGTACCCTGAAAGTATATCACGCAGGCTCTCAGTAAATCCTCTAGAATCTGGATGAATCTCTCCGACTGACCGTCTGTCTCCGGGTGAAAAGCCGTACTGAATGATAGCTTGGTCCCCAAAGCAGCGTGCAAGCTCCTCCAAAACGCAGACGTAAACCTGGAATCCCTATTTGATACAATAGAGACCGGTATGCCATGCAGCCTGACAATCTCCCTAATGTATAGCTCTGCATACTGAGTCAACGTGAAAGTGGTCTTCACCGGTAGAAAATGTGCGGACTTGGTGAATCGATCCACAATCACCCAAATCGCCGTAAAGCCTCTGGGACTTCTGGGTAAACCAACCACAAAATCCATCGTGATATTCTCCCATTTCCACTCAGGGATAGGGAGTGGCTGTAGCAACCCTGCTGGTCTTTGGTGCTCTGCCTTGACCTGCTGACACGTCAAACAATCTGATACAAATCGTCCGATATCCCTCTTCATCCCTGGCCACCAGTAAAGTGTCTGCAAATCCCCGTACATCTTCGTACTCCCTGGGTGAATGGAATACGTCGATGCATGGGCCTCTGATAAGATCTCAGCTCTCAACTGCTCAGTATTGGGTACCCACATGCGACC
>KQ991174.1:0-15604 GCA_001598015.1 Dorcoceras hygrometricum | reverse complement strand
CAACAATTTCATACGGTCCAACATAACGAGGGGCTAACTTTCCTTGTGTCCAAAGCGCATAACACTTCTGAAAGGAGAAATTTTAAGGAAAACGAGATCACCAACCTGAAACTCTAGAGGTCGACGCCTCTTATTTGCATAACTGGCTTGGCGATCCTGGGCAGCTTTCATCTGCTGACGAATCAGATCCACATGATCCTTCATCTGCTGCACAAAATCTGGGGCAGACAGCTGCTTCTCCCCCACTTCTTCCCAACATACCGGCGATCTGCACTTTCTGCCATACCTAACTGTTAGAACAATATTTATAAGTTTTGGTGATAACAAAAATAAGACAAGTTGCAATTGGACAATCAGTTGTCGCACTCTTCAGGAGATCGTCTTATCTATCTACAGTGGTGATTCAGCAGTTGGAGCTTTCGTGAGTTTTCAGCAGATGGTATGTGATCAGCAGTTGAACGGTTTGAGTAGTTCAGCAGATAGATTCATCAAGAGCGATCAGCAGATACCGATTTGAGCTTCAGCGTGTTTTTGCTAAGGATTGGTAAACGACAGCGTTTTGATAAGTTAGAACGACGTCGTTGAAGTGCACAGTTTCGCATCAGCAGATGAAGTAATCAGCAGATACTTTGTTGAAGAGTTCAGCAGTTGGTTAAGTCTATTTGATGGAGATTGCGATACGACAGCGTTTGGTTTAGTTGGAACGACAGCGTTTTGATTGATTCAGCAGAAGCGTTCTTTTGACAAACCAGCAGATGCTCTACTTGGTGTTAACCAGCAGATGTATTTCAAAGATAGCAAAACGGCGTCACTTGATTAAGTTGACACGACATCGTTTTATTGCTTAAGGAATCAGCAGATGGAAAAACGCATATGCATATCAGCAGGTGAATTCTTCCAAGCGTTTTTCCAGTCGAAGTTCTTGACAACGACGATGGATGTAAGTGCTGGTTATCAAAGTAATTTCAGGCGCAAGCTCAAGTGATTCAAATACGATCGATTGCTCATAAGGAAAAGATTTGTACGATCATACAGTTGCCTGGAATGAAGGAGACAAGTTAGGTACTATTTTGGGTGAATAGTACAGTGTACAGAGGCCGTTTTTCCATGCTTACACAAAAATGGAAAGAAGACAAATTGGCTCTGTGGATGAGCATTTGACCTTGCAGTGGAGCAGGATTTACGGTGTACGATTTTGGCAGTAATTCAAACGGGATTCATTTCCTTTGGAGAATTTAATATGACCGTTGCAGTCGAAGCCTATAAATATCAGCAGCGGCGTTGAAGAACATACTTCGCTTATTATCATTGCTGTAACGCTGCCAAAATCTATACAGAGCTTACACTTTGTTGATATCTTCAAAAGCTCAAAGACTCGAAGATATCGTTTAATCTTCATTTGAAATACCTTCGAGTCAATCTTCTGGTTATTCATTGTTGATACCAGAAGATATTCACAGTCTCTAGATTCGTGTTTTCATTGATATATTTGATAGAGTCTGTACCGAACTGTCTATTCAAAGAAGTTCGTAAAACGTTCAAAGCATTGTAAAAACCAGCAGCGAAGTCTGCGTGAAGTATTGTAAAGCGCTAGGAGTTCTCGTAGCTGCGGGTTACGGGATCGGGTGTTTGTAGAAAGGCTACTCACATCAAAGTCTTTTAGTGCTACCTTCCGAGGAGGAAGAAGGGGAGACGTAGGATATTGATATCCGAACTTCCAGAAACAAACTCTCGACTCAATCTTTTACTTACGCATTTATTTTGTGTTGCGCATTGTTCTTTGTTCACAAACCAATCGGCCTATTTCCGCACATATTTTGTTGGCTGAGAATTTTGCATAAAACTGAGATCCAAACATTTTAAAAGAGTTTTGAAATAGAAAAATCGAAGGAGTTCATTCAAACCCCCCCCCCTTCTGAACTCCTATTTGCTTAGTGATCCTATTTCCGGGACCATCACTAACTCACTTCTTTTACGCCTCAGTGAGAAAGGCTACACACACTTATTTAACGTCTCAGGCGAAAGACAACTAGACTTATTTAACGTCTCTGTCCAAAGACTACAATGGAGAGTATTGAATCACATTCACTCTAATATGTTTCGCTCATCTCTCGAATATGAGTGAATGTGTTTGTGTGAGATTTATAGTGTAAGCACAATTTCTCAATGAATTAAATCTCACACACTCTGGGAAGTGCTCCTTGTTCGAGCTGATTTTCTGCTATCTTCCAGGTTCTGTGTTGTGCGTTTCTTGATTTTATGTTCGGACTTCGCACAACACACTCTCACTTTTATGGTGCATCTCCTCAATCTGTTTCATTGCGCCTGTTTATAAAGCCGCTGCTTGGATATATCCGTTGGACACAAAGATGTAGCCGTTCTGAAAAGTCTTCTGACACATATGTACTTGTGTCCTTTGGCTTTTAATGCGTTGCAGGCTTTATGTGACTTGATCTTTGTTTATCAGCGATTCTGCAGCCTTTTTCTAACTTCGAGCTCTGTTTGCTTGTGCCTGATGTAGACAAGACGAAACAAATCAGTTTGAACCAATTAAGTTGGTCTTCGTTGATTGTTCAAACTGTTTTGTTTGACCAGATTGATTTGTCTGGTTCAGGCTTCTCAGCTTGTTTCTCTGTTAAGCTGATTGCTTCATCAGCTCCTGCAGAGCTCTCTCCTTCTCCTCACCAGCTTCTTTGTTCTCATCTTCGAGCTGATCTTCTGGAGCAATTTCTGTATCTGCGCCTCTTTTTGTCTGCAGCTGAGCTTGTCCTGTTCTTTTCTGCTCTTCGAGCTGCTTTGAGGCTCCAGCTTTACTCCATTCCCAACTGATCACCAACCAGCTGGTTGATATATCTGTGAGATCAAGCTTCTCACAGATATCATACGGCCAACTGGTTTGTCTGCTCCCGGCTGGTCCTCTTATCTTCAAGTTGGTTTGTCCTTAACCAGCTGGGCTCTATTCTTCTCGTCACGAGCCCCAGTTTTGCTTGCTTGTCCTCTTGATCCATTCAGACACCTCCTCCAAATCATCTGCAAGCAAACTGTTAAGCAGTTCTGATTCAGTCTACCCAAAGACTGAAATCCCTTTGATGAACTGCTTATTGCCGTGTTCAATGATCAAGCGTGCACTTGATCATTGCTCTTGTATACGGCTTCACACTCAAACTCTGCTCTTGTACACTGCACTTGATCTGCGCTTGAGCTATTCTGTACTTGAGCATTCTGCACTTCAACTCTGAACTTCAGTTCTGCTCTTGATTCTGCGCTTGAACTGCTCTTCATACTCTGCGCTTGATCTTCGTGCTACTCCAACATCTAGCTGATGAACCAGCTTGATGTTCCCTGCGCTTTTGGAAGTAAACTGTCGAACCAGCTTGGGCATCCCCTTACTGCTCCAGCTAGATATCTTCGACCAGTCCAGCTCAGGCGTCCCCTCACTGTCCTAGCTTGGATATCTTCACGTCTACTCCAGTCTAAGCAAGCTGTGCATGTCAAGTAGAGCGTTAGTACAATAGAAGCAGATTTTGTGTGAATCAAAACTTAGATTCTGATCTGTAAACACAGATCCAACACTTAAATTCAAATTTAATCTAGCCCATGACTTAGAAGAATTCCTTAAAACGTTTAACACATTCTAATTTTGAATGAATTCGACTCAATTTTGACTTTAGAAATCAAAGGCTAATTTTGACTAATTTCAAAATCGATTTTGAGTAAAAATCAATATTGACTAAAAGACTGATTTTGACCAAAAGACCAATTTTGGCCAAATTAAAATCCAATAATCAATTTTGACTCAATTAAAATTCTAAGACTCCAATTTTGACTTAAAAACTTAAAATAAACATCAAACCCAATTAAATTAAATGTTTGACTAAATTTAAAACATTTGACTATTTTCTTTAAAATTGGACATTTGTCTTAAAATTAAAATAACCGTCCATAATTAAAATAACTCGGACCAACTTTAAAACATATTGACTCGACACACTGCTCGCCCATGTGCGGCGCACCTAGAGACGAGCCTTCAGTATCTGTTTTCTCGGTCAGATCTGAACATGAGGCAGTGTAGATGGATGGAGCTGCTTAAGGATTTTGACTGTGAGATCCAATATCAGCCTGGGAAGATGAATGTAGTTGCTGATGCATTGAGCAGAAAGGCTCAAGTGGCGATGTTGGCTTCGTTGCAGATTTCGAAGGTCCATGAGCATCTAAGCACTAGTGGTTGGCGGTTTTACCCAGGTGGGGATTATGTGATAGTGTCTTCTTTTCAAGTTGAGCCATAGATTGTTGCGAATGTTAGAGCACCTCAGAAGACAGATCCATATATTCATGAGTTGAAGCTGAAGGTGAGAGCTGGACAGTTAGAGGATTATTCTGTCTCGTCTGATGGTTGTTTGAGATTTTGTGTCAGGCTGGTTGTGCCAAATCTGATTGATTTTAAGGAGGAGATCTTAAGAGAAGCGCACTGTAGTAGACACAGTGTTCATCCTGGTGTGAGGAAGATGTATTATGCCTTGAATCAACATTACTGGTGGGCAGGTTTGAAGTGTGATGTTGCTGATTTTGTGGCTCGTTGTCTGAATTGTCAACAAGTTAAGGCCGAGAGGATGATGTTGGGATTGGTCCGGATCCGCACCCCGGCAGGCAGCGGAAGAACAAAAATGACCGGGATGCGATCAATACGAGTAATCAAAACAGATCTACGTATCAACATACATAGGGTGTTTAGCAAGTCACCTGTCTGGCACTTGTGCCTGGCTCCAACCGGTGTTTCAAGAACCCGGCGCTTCTCGGTTGATTGCGGTAGATTCGTCAATCCGGTCCACGACCAGACTCGAGGCTTCATGATAGCCGTCATACCCACTATCACATCTAACATACGCTTTAGTGTAATCTAGGTCTTTACTCAACACAATTGTAAATCATTACACACATAATGAAAGTAAAGAATGCCATATAAAAGAATGCGAATATCATATATAAAGATCGTTTGTACAAGAGTCAATGAAAACCCACACGCCACAAGTTGGCTAGTTGGGCATCTACTCTAACAGATGAGACCTGGTGGTTTATTTCAGAGTTTGGAGATTTCCCAATGGAATTGGGAGCACATAGCAATGGATTTTGTCACACATTTGCCTCGTTCCAGTCGAGGGTGTGATGCTGTGTGGGTTGTGATCGATAGATTGTCGAAGTCTGCTCACTTCATTCCCTATTGTATGACCTATTCTTTGAAGAAGATGGCTAAGCTGTACATAGATTTCGTGGTGAGATTTCATGGAGTGCCAGTTTCTATTGTTTCAGATCGTGATCCGAGGTTTACTTCCAGGTTTTGGAAGAGTTTGCAAACAGCTTTGGATACTAGATTGGCGATGAGTACAGTGTATCATCCCCAGACAGATGGCCAATCTGAGAGAACTATCCAGATTTTAGAGGATATGTTGAGAGCTGTTGTGATTGATTTCAGTGGTAGCTGGCAAGATTCGTTGTCCTTGGTTGAGTTTTACAATAACAGCTATCAGGTCACGATTGGTATGGCACCATTTGAAGATTTGTATGGCAGGAAGTGTAGATCGCCTGTGTGTTGGGAAGAAGTGGGGGAGAAGCAGCTGTCTTCTCCAGAATTTGTTCAGCAGATGAGAGATCAAGTGGATCTGATTCGCCAGTGAATGAAAGCTGCACAAGATCGCCAAGCTAGTTATGCGTATAAGAGGCGTAGGCCTTTAGAATTTCAGGTTGGTGATTTGGTTTTCCTGAAAGTTTATCCTTTCCGCAGTGTTATGAGATTTGGTCACAAGGGAAAGTTAGCTCCTCGTTATGTTGGACCTTATGAGATTGTTGAGAAGATTGGTCCTTTGGCTTATCGGCTGTTGTTGCCGCCAGATTTGTCTTCCTTACATGATGTTTTTCATGTGTTTATGTTGAGGAAGTATGAGCCAGATCCTTCGCATGTGTTGAGAACTGATGAGGTGGAGCTAGATCGGACTTTGAGTGATGTGGAATATCCCTTGCAGATCTTGGATAGGAAAGAGAAACAGCTGAGGAATAACACCATTCCTTTGGTGATGGTCCAGTGGAGCAAACATGGTAGAGAAGAAGCTACGTGGGAACTGGAAGAGAAGATGCAGCGTAAGTGACCGCATCTGTTTGAGTAAGCACTGTATCAGATTCCGGTAGTTGGTTCTTTGTTGTTTCCTGGTAGATGTTTGCTTATGTTCGTTTTCCCAGTTATCTTGAACTCTTGATATAGAGTTGTTTGATTTCGAGGACGAAATCCTGTTTTAGTGGGGGAGAGATGTGAGACCCAAAAGTTTACAAGATTAATTGAGTTAATTAATCGGGTTTAACATAGACGAGATTTGGCTTGAACAGATCTGGGATGAGTCAGCTTTGAGCTGGTAATCTTGTTGAAGCTATCAGGTTAGTTTAAGTCCTTGAAACAGATCTGGAGAGTTGGAGTTTTCCGTGGGAATTGTTCAGATGTGAGTGTTGGTCAGCGCTGGTGATCACGCTCAGATGTGGTGATGAAATCTGGTATCGCAGGCATCCAGAGGTGAGCTAGCGTGTTTTCTGTGACGAGTAGCTAAACTACGTCGTTTGGATTAGTTGGAACGATAGCGTTTTGGTTTAGCGGGTGAGATTCGGATTTGAGGCGTTGGTCTTCAGATTTCGATAGGATCTGAATGTTTGCGAGGCGATGCTGTTTAGCACTTTAGATTTGAGTAGCGGGTGATGTGTCTAGATGCGACAGTAGACTCTGTGCGACGTCGTTTGGTTAAGTCGAGATCTATTTTGGCATAGAGTCAGATCTGATGTGAGATTCAAATCCGAGTGGGAAATCAATTTTGAGACTTAAGTGTCGGTGGATTCTGTTCTTCAGATTTGAGCAGATTTGACCCTTAAATAGAGGACTTTGCCTTCGTTCTTTATTATTCAGCTTTGACAGTTAGAATATTTCCCGATAGCGAATCCTGTCGCGATACCCTAGCTACTGTTCATCGAACCTTGTCTTCTACGATTGCCGATGGTAGACAGCTCCGATTGAAGTAAGAGTTGTAGCACTGGACTCCTCTTGCTAAGACGCTTCGGGTAGTACAGCTTTTGGAAGCTTGCGTGAAGCTTGGTGAGATCGCGAGACATCTCCCTTCTGTAGTCTGTTAGCATAAGCGGGGCTTTGATTCTGCCGTTCAGGTAGCTCGTTGGGTAAGTGTTAAGATCCTACCTTGTGCTTCGTTTAGAGTCTTCTGTTGTGTTACAAGGGTAGGACAGATTTGGTTGAGCTCGTAGCTCCCAATCCATAGTATCTGTGCTAGTGTCCCTGAGCTAGTATCTGTGTTTGGCTTAGCAGGTGTGAGATCTGTGTTGCTCGGGACTGCTTTGTGGTAATTGTAGCTCAGAAGACTTGAGGTACGGATGTGAGCTTGTTTTACAGCTTTGGATTGAGCATGGGTGATTATGCTTGCTGCTGTGTATGCCTTGCATCGTTGTATATGTTCTGTGTTGGACATTTTATCTGTTGCATACACGTATTATCATATTGAGCTCTGATCTGTTTAAGTCATGCCTTGTTTATTGATCTGTGCATACCAGGATGCCTGTTTAGAGGACGAGCGGGTAACTCCCGTATGCCTCATCTCCCTGCTAGGATCTGTTAGCCACTATGAGCGAAGTGGGTAGCTCCCACATGTCATGAGTTGGGCAACAGCGGGTTGAGCTGTGTTTTGCATCTGGTGCCTGTGTTGAGACGAGTGGGTTGCTCCCATGCTCCCATATACTCACACACCCCGTGGCCACTGTTGTTAAGTTGATCTGATTCGTTGTTGAGCAGTTCTTGAGATCCTTTGGCTCCCTGCTTTCGTTTGTAGCCTTCTGTTTGTACTCAGTTGTTCATGCATAGCATTCCATATTACTTGTTGCTTTCCAGTTGTTGTTTTATGCTGCTCTCCGTATTGGGGTTTGACCCCATGTCCCTCTGGGGCTTGATTTGTTTGCCTGCCTATTTGTTGTCCAGGTTTCCCAGGTTACTCAGCTGGTCGTGGAGTTGGCCCAGCTGGAGGTGCCTCAGGATGTGGTTAGAGTGTCCCAGTTAGCATATAGCATATATGTATCAGTACTGATAGCCGGGGAATGCCCAGTGCTTTGTTGTATCCAGTTGTAGTATGGTGTTCTTGTATTTGTTATATGAGTATTGTTGTACTGTGTGATTGTAAATTGGGATATTTTGAGTATTGTTGTATTTTAAATTATGTTAACTTTCAGTCAGGTTAAAAGCGAAAATTTTAACCACGATTTTATTGCTTCCGCTATTGTTTGCGTGGTTTTACTCTGAGTTGAGCACGAGGCCTGACATATGGTGTAGTCATCGATAGCAAAGGGTTGTATAGGTTAAACCACCCCAAGGAAATCCGTTCTTGTTTGAAGTTGTCCAAGGTAGGAGAGTTCCTCGTTTGATTTCAGCTTTGAAGGCCCAAAGTTGTTTAAGAAAGTGTTGCCAAAGGTTTTTGTCTAGTATATCTTCGATAGTGGAAGAAGCGAGACCAAAGCTTTCAGAAGTAGATGTAGTAAATGAATTTCCCGAAGTATTTCCCGACGATATCAATGGACTACCCCCAGACCGAGAGATTAAGTTTTTGATTGTGCTAGTACCTAATACTACCCCTGTTTCCAAACCAATTTACAGGCTAGCGCCAACAGAGATGAAATAATTGAAGGAAAAAGTCCATGATATATTGGACAAAGGCTTCATTCGACCAAGTACTTTGCCGTTGAGAGCCCTTGTGCTATTCGTAAAGAATAACGATGATAGTATAAGGTTATGAATAGACTACAGAGAGCAGAATAAGCTGACTGTAAAGAACAAGTATCCCCTCCCGAGAATTGAAGATATGTTTGATCAACTACAGGGTTAATCTGTGTTTTCTAAGATCGACGATCTGGATGCCATCATCTGAGGATCAAAGTAACGGATATCTACAAGACTGCCTTCAGAACACGCTACAGACACTACGAGTTTTTGGTCATGCCTTTTGGATTAACAAATGCACCTTCAACTTTCATGGAATTGATGAACAATGTTCCAACCTTTCCTAGACCAGTTCATGATATGTTCATATACGATATCCTTGTTTACTCTAGGAACAGAGAAGATCACTCGTATGAGCTTAGGACATTATTGCAAATTTTGCAGGACAAGAAGTTCTTTTTTAAGTTTAGCAAATGCGAGTTCTGGCTAGTGAAGGTTGCTTTCCTTGGTCATGTGATTTACGGGGACGGACTAGAAGTCGACCCAATGAAGGTGGAAGCAGTTCAGGATTGGCCTGTGCTTAAAGAGTGTGACTGAGATTCCTAGCTTCCTAGGTCTCACAGGTTACTATAGGCGATTTATCAAGGGCTTTTCTAAGATAGCAGTCTCGTTGAAGACCTTAACCAAGAAAGACATTAAGTATGATTGGATCCCTGAGTGCCAGACGAGTTTTGATAAGCTGAATAAAGATTTGGTGGAGGCCCCTATTTTAGCCATGCCCTCTGGACAAGGTAACTATGTTCTCTTCACCGATGCATCTAAGTTGGGGCTGGGTGTTGTGTTAAATGCAAGATCGTAGCGTGATTGCCTACACTTCCAGGAAATTGAAGAATCATGAGAAGAACTAGCCAACGCATGGTTTGGAACTAGCAACAGTAGTTTCGCATTAAAAATATGGAGACACTATCTGTATGGATAGAAATGCGAAATCTTTACTGACCACAAGATTCTCAAATACTTCTTCTGTAGAAAGAGCTGAACATGAGGCAGCGGAGATGGGTAGAGCTGGTGAAGGATTATGATTGCTCCATCAGTTACCATCCTGGTAAAGCTAATGTGGTAGCGGATGCATTGAGTAGGAAGTCAGTGGGTTTAGCTCAGGTTTCAGTTCAGAGACTTTTGGCAATGGAAATTGAGAAATTTGAATTGGAGGTTATTTCCATAGATTGCGCTGCAAAGCTAGTTGTTCTCACTATTTAGCCAACATTGAAAAATCATTTCAGAAAGGGACAAGAGAAAGACGAACAGCTGTTAAAATGTAAGTAGCAGGATGAAGAGAAGGGTGGAAATCTCTACACGACAAAAGAGGGTATTGTGAGATACCAAGGCAGGATGTGGGTTCCACCGGTAGATATTGTGCGAGCTGATATCATGATACAAGCTCACTCCACCCCATATTCAGTTCACCCAGGAAGCACAAAAATGTATACAGACTTGCAAACATTATACTGGTGGCCAGGGATGAAGCGAGATATATCCAGATTTGTCGTTGAGTGTCTAACTTTCCAACAAGTTAAAGCAGATCATCAACAACAAGTTGGGATGCTGAGACCTCTCCCGATACTAGAATGGAAGTGGGAAAACATTACGATGGATTTTGGGGTAAGTCAGCCCAGAAATATCATAGTTTCAACTTGATCTGGGTCATAGTTGATCGTTTAACTAAGTCAGCTCACTTTCTACCAGTAAAGACCACCTACGATCTGAACAGATATGCTGAGCTATATATCAAGGAGATAGTGAGCCTTCACGGGATTCCAATTTCCATTGTCTTAGATAGGGACCAAGGTTCAAATCTACGTTTGGAAGAGCTTACATCGAGCCATGGGGACCAATCTGGCCTTCAGCACGGTGTTCCATTCCCAAACTGATGGCCAATCTGAGAGGGTAAACCAAATGCTGGAGGATCTGCTCCGTGCATGTACAATAGATTTTTCTGAAAGCTGGGATTCAAAGCTTCATTTGGTGGAATTCGCTTACAATAACAGTTACCAATCTTTGATAAAGATTGCCCCTTATGAAGCTCTGTATGGTCGAAAGTGAAGGTCACCTATTCATTGGGATGATGTAGGTGAGAGAGCTGATCTGGGTCCAGATATAGTGAGCAGAAAGCTGAAGCCATCAGGAAGGTACGTGATTGAATGAGGACGGTTCAGAGTAGACAAAAGAGTTATGCTGATAATCACCGTCGTGAGCTGAGTTTTGAGGTAGGAGATCATTCTCAAGGTAGCAAACGTGAAGGGGGTGATGAGGTTTGGAAGAAAAGGCAAGCTGAGTCCCAGATTTATCGGTCCTTTGAGATCATGGAAAGAGTGGGGTGTTACCACCTCCTCAACAATCCGCAGTACAACGTATTTCATGTCTCCGCTCTTAGGAAGTACGTTCCAAAACCCTTGCACATATTGAGCTACGAACCGATTCATCCTACGCCTGATCTGAGTAATGAAGAAGAGCCAGTAAGAATTCTTCTTAGGGAAGAAAAGACTTGCGAAATCGATGCATTCCAATGGTCAAAGTTCAATGGGTGAATCACTCAGAACGGGAAGCAACCTGGGAGACTATAGAAGACATGAGTAATCATTACCCAGAGCTGTTTAGGTGAGTTAAATTCGAGGACAAATTTTATTTAAGGGGCGTGTGAGGACTAGAATTATTAGATGGTGGTTAATGAGTTAATCAGATCAGAATGATGATTCACCAAGAGAGATTTCAGTTGGGTACGCTGCTGGGGAAGATACCAGCATGGGAGTGAGCTAGTCAAGTGTCTTTTATTGAGCTGGTTCAACGTAGTGCGCTCAGCTGGTTGGGGTTGATTACTCCAGGTTTAGCGAGGATCTGGTCAGAGAGTATAAGTTCGTGCTGGTTGGAGTTCCTGTCGCGAGATGGTTTTAGAGACGACCAGCTAGGAATTTCCTTGTGTTAGTGCGAGCTGGATCCAGCTGAGATGTGAGACCTGGAATTGTATAAGATTAGTTTCGTTTGCATTTTCGGGTCTGAAATAGCATTTGGAACAATTCTGGAAGTTTTCGTATTTTTGAGTTTTGGGAGGTATGAGCTGGTTTTGTTGTAGCAGCTGGTCAGGTGGCAAATCCAGCCGCAATAGTTTAATTGGTAAGCGCGAGATTTCGCTACGCCGTTGTTTCTATGAAGTCTGGTAGCGTGTTTTGTATCCAGCTGTTGCGGTTTGGTGTGTTAGTATTCAATGGCAAAAACGACAGCGTTTAGTTAAGTTGGTGCGACGCCGTTTTGAGTGTTGCGCTGGTACCAGCTGGTGGGATCGGTTCGTGTGTGCCTGCTGGTTGTCCAGCTGAGAGTAGATGTCAACGATGATCAACTCTACTGTAGCTTGTGTCTGGTTTTCCTATAGCTTGCGGCTGGTATTGCACGAGGATTATCGACCGGATTTGATGACGTAAGCTATGCGACGCCGTTTTATTAAGTTGGAACGCAGCGTTTTGATGCAACGCCTGGTATCAGCTTGTGAGTGCTATCTAATCCATCTTGATTTGAGAACCAGCCGATGGTTTTAGGCGACCAGCTGGTGGCATATTTGATGACATGTGCGGCGCGACATCATTTTGTTAAGTCGCTGCGACACCGTTTTGATTAGTGTTGGTTGAGAATTCAGCAGCTGGTTGTAATTGTTTGTAGCGTGCGTCGACTGGTTATGTCGGTGGACCTTTTAATCAGTTTCCAGCCGTTGTGGGATTTATATATAGGAAGACTTGGTCTTCGATTGAGATATCAGATCCCATACTTAGAATATTTTCCCGACATTCGTCCTTTGTTTCTCGAACCCTAGAGCACTGTTCACCGTGAGCTTTTCCGGTGAATTCCCATCATTGCTGGCCGTTGTTTGGTTCGTGCGAGGTAACGTTGGACTCCTCTCAAGAAGCTCTTTCATCTCTTACCCATTTTGGAGGCTATTGTTGGCTAGAACAAAAGCTTGAAGCTACTATATTTCGGCCGAGTGTTGTGTACGCAGGTGTTGGACTTAGATCTCTCGGGCTCTTTGTTGTGGTTTTGAGCAGGGGTTTGAGGTACGGATTTGAGCTTATAAACCAGCGTGTTTCTAGCTTGGATGAATTGTAGTTGCTGGTGTATGGAATGGCCGGGCCTGATTGTTGTTCTGGTTGAGGACTGTGTATGCTATTGTGTTTTATTGCTGTGTTGCATATGTTTAGTTATTGCCTTTGTACGTTACCCAGGATGCCGAGGACGAGCCGGTGATTCCGCACTCTCATTTCCCCGTATGGCGCCGAGTGGCTAGCTACCACAGTTCAGTAGGTGGGGTGTTGATGCAGTCTGGTAAGGGTGGGCGAGTAGGGCTGAGTGGGTAGCACCCACATGTCCTACACTCACCATGGCCACATATTCTGTTGCAGATCCCGTTGAGCTGTTGTTTTCTTTCTCATGCATAGCATCTGCATTTTATTCTTGTTGTTTACTGCTGTTTTATAGTTGCTCTCCGTACTGGGGTTTGACCCAATGTCCCTCTGGGGCTTGGTTGTTTTCCTTGTTGTGTTGTTTTCAGGAAACCCAGGTTTTACAGCTGGTCGTGGTTTTAGCCCAGCTGGTGGTGCCCCAGGATGTGGTTAGAGTATCCCAGTGGCGTATAGCATATATATGTATCAGTATTCTTAGCCAGGGGGATGCCCTGTGCTTTGTCGTTGTATCCAGTGGTTGGAGTCTGATACTTGTTTTCGTATGCTATATTGTTGGTGTTGTTTAGTGGTTTTTATAAACTGGGATCTATTTTTAGTATTGCATTATTTTAAATTATATTGTTTTAACTCGTCAGGCCAAAAGAGAAAATTTTACCCGCTTTTTTATAGCTTCCGCATGTGTTTTGGTGTTTTTACTCTGTTTAGAGCACGAGGCCTGACATTTTTTGTATCAGAGCTTAAGCTGGGATAAGCTCAATTTCTTTGATCACACTTGAGTCTAGGCACAGTGTTGTGTGTTGCATGTGCTTGACTATGTGATTACGTGCTGCATATTTCTGTGTTATATGCTGTATCTGTTCTGTCTTGCTTGATCTTGTTGAGTGTTTTCGTAGATGCCGCCTAGACGTCGTGGTAGTGGTAGGGGGCAGTTTGAGGAATCGGTAGGGCAGAATGAGGATCGGCGTAGCGCTCCTAGCCGTTCTCGTAGTCTGCATGAGGAGGAGGAGGAAGTTGGTAACTTGCCTCCCCCGGTGGAGCGGATGGATGTTCTGTCTTGCTTGATCTTGTTGAGTGTTTTCGTAGATGCCGCCTAGACGTCGTGGTAGTGGTAGGGGGCAGTTTGAGGAATCGGCAGGGCAGAATGAGGATCGGCGTAGCGCTCCTAGCCGTTCTCGTAGTCTGCATGAGGAGGAGGAGGAAGTTGGTAACTTGCCTCCCCCGGTGGAGCGGATGGATGTTGTTATAGCACGGTTTCAGCGGATGAACCCTCCAGTCTTTAATGGTGATGAGTCCAGTGAGGATGCGGACTCGTGGCTCCGTAACATCATTGGTCTTTTCGATCAGGTGCAGTATGATGATGATCTTCGGCTGAGTTTAGCGACCCTCTTGCTTAGGAAGGCTGCAGAGCGCTGGTGGCGAGGCGCTTCGAGTACCTTGTTGGAGACCGGTGTTGGGATCTCTTGGGATAGTTTTTGCGAGACCTTCCGGTAGGAGTATGTACCCGAGTCTTATGTGAACGCCCGGGAGCGGGAGTTCGACCATTTGGAGCAGGGTTCCATGACTGTTCGGGAGTATGCTAGGAAGTTTTCTTCTCTGTTGGCGTACGTTCCCCATGTTTCTGGCCGGGAGAGGGCCAAGCGGACTAGATTTCTCGAGGGCTTGAACGAAGAGTTGTATCAGATGGTGTTGACCAGCAAACCCAAGAGCTACGCTGAAGCAGTTGACACTGCTATTGATATTGAGGAGGGTTTGAAGAGTCGTCGTGCTCGCAGACAGCAGGTAGCGCAGGTTAGTCGTCCTGCTATTCAGGGAGCACAGTCTTCACAGTCCTCCCAGTCAGCCCATCAGCCCCAGCAGCAGCATCAGCAGCAGGTGGCTCAGCAATCTGGCCGTCAGAGGTTTCGATCCTACGGTCAGCAGTTCAAGAAGAAGTCGGGTTCTGGCTCTTCTGGTTCAGGTAGCTCGAGTAGCAGCGGTTCTCGGGCTGAATTTTGTGGCTTTTGCGGTGGAAAGCATTCTTCTACCCTGTAACGCCCCAAAATCCCTAGGACCATATTTATGCATTTCATAAATCTTATGGGCCATTTTGGCAATTTTAAATATTATGTATCTGCTGAATTGTTGATATCAGCAGGTAAGTTTGCGCTGCGGCTGGTTCCAGCAGGTGACTCCAAGTAGCGATGCACGAGCTGGTTCTAAATCTATTACAAGATGTTTTAAGGAGGTGAAATGATTTCTTTAAAAGAAGGTTTGGTGTTTTACAAATTAAAATGATATGAAGGGAATTTTACTAACTTTTTAAAGTGTGTCATGCTTGATTTCTCAAGTAGCTTGCCACTAATCCCTTTCATATAAAAACCTGTTTTCAAAGTAAGATTTTCATCATTTGCAAAGAAAAGTTTTAAAGTGTTCTTCAAAGAAATTCCAAGAAAAAGTTCGTGCGTTGCTCAAAGGGAGGATTTCTGCAGGAATTTGCTGTTGTTGCAAAGCTTCAATTAAGGCACGTAAAAGCTGATCTTTTTCTACACCATTTGAAGCATATATTGTGTTTTAATGGATCTGCTTGCCTGTATGTTATGAATACATTTAAAGTTCATGTTTGAAATGATTTAGACATGATAAGGAAGAAAAG
>KQ991173.1:5371-17117 GCA_001598015.1 Dorcoceras hygrometricum | reverse complement strand
ACACGCATTTTTCCCATGTTGAGCTCAGATCTTGTTAGCCGTGTATTGTTGTGCTGACCCTTTACGTAGAAGGATGCTTTGTTGAGGACGAACGGCAATACCGTGCTCCTCATATCCCTGCTGGTTTAGTTGTTAGCCGCTATGAGACGAGTGGATAGCTACCACGCTCTCATGATCTTTGGCAACAGCGGGTTGAGTGATCTGGTTTATACTCTGGTACAGTGTGTTGAGATGAGTGGATAGCTACCACGCTCTCACATGCTTCGTGGCCACTACCCTTTGTTCGATTTGTTGACAGCTGCTGAGCTGGTCCTTGAGCTCCTTTGGCTTCCTAATTTGTTTCTAACATGTTGCCTTTGCTTCCTGATGTCCTCATGCATAGCATGTGCATTTATATATGTCGCTGTCTATTAGATGTTTGTATTTATCTCCATACTGGGGTTTGACCCCATGTCTCTCTGGGGCTGGCTGTTTTGGTTGTCTGTGTGTTGTTCAGGATTCCCAGGCTTCTCAGCTGGTCGTGGAGATGACGCAGCTGGTGGTGCCCCGAGAGGTGGATAGAGTGTCCCAGTTATTTATATTATATATTTTATAATTATGTATTAGAGTCTTCACCGGGGAATGTAATATTGTATTATTTTGGGATGCTCGATGCTTGTATTAGTTATCTGCAGCTGCTGGTGTTCAGCTTTTGGGTTGTTGTAAAACAAATATTTTGAGTATCAATGTATTTTTAAATTATGTTTTCTAAGTCAGGACAATTCTAGAACACTTCTGGGCTCTGAGCTTGTTCCCCAGCTTTACTCCATTCCCAGCTGGTTTCCTTTCAGCTGGTTGATGCATCTTTGAGATCAAACTTCTCACAGATATCATACGGCCAGCTGGTTTCTATGCTCCGAGAAAGCTGCTTGTGCAGACCTTCTAGCTTTCTCTTGTGGTGCAGCTCGACCAGACCTCCCCGATCCGGTTTTCTCTTCCCCGAGCTGGTCTCTTTCAGTTCAAGCTGGTTTGTCCTTAACCAGCTGGGCTCTATTCTGCTCGTCAAGAGCCACTGTGTTACTTGCTTGTTCTCTTGGTCCATTCAGACACCTTTTCCAACCATTAGCAAGTACACAGTCAATCAACTGGTTGATTGAGTCAGTTCTACGAGGATACTTTAAACCTTATCCACGTAGAGCTACAGTCCAACACCAGTGATTATACAATAATCAATTCCGATTCCTATGAAGAACTGATTATTGTTGTTCTTAGTGATCTGTCCTGCACTTGATCACTGCGCTTGTCTAAATATCGGCACTTGAACACTGCACTTGTACTCTGCACTTGACCTGCATTTGAACGCTGCATTTGATCTACGATTGACCCATTCTGCTCTTCATTACTGCGCTTGATCACTTCACTTCAACTGCTGCTCTGGACCTGTTCTTGTACCAAGATGGTGAACCAGCTTGATGTTCCCTTCATCCAGAAACTTTTCTGCTGTACCAGCTTGGGAGTCCCCTCAGTGTTCCGGCAAAGTTATCTTCAACCAGGCTAGCTTGGGCGTCCCCTCGCTGAACCAGTTTGGAAATCTTCCTGTTTCCTCAATCAAGTGCACTACACATTGCACATAAGCCGTTAGTCAAATATAAGCAGGTTTTGTGTTAATCAAAACTCAGATTCTGATCTGTATAAACAGATCCAACAATATTCCCCTTTTTGAGTTGTGTTAATAAAAACTCAGCTGGTATCTTCTTCAGGCTTGTTGATCTTCATCTCTTATCTGTATTTGAGCAACTCTGCATGTGAGACCCGAAAGATTAGTGGAGCGATTAATTTAATTAATCAGATTTAGCATAGATCAGATCAGGCGTGAGCTGATGGGACGTGCCAGCTTTGAGCTGGTATGCTTAGTGAATGTACGCTGGTTTGTGTGTGGATTCAGATTTGGGTTAGTTTTCGTAGAACGGTCAGATCTGGCTGGGTGGATGCTTAAGAATTGTGTCGCAAGCCATTTTGGGTACGCTAAGTCGATTATCAAATCGGGTGCTGGAGCAACGTCGTTTGGAGGAAACCAGCTTTGAAGAGAGAAATCTGGTAGCGCTACGTGAACTGGTTCGGTTTGTAATTTGGTATAGACCGATTCCGGGTTGTCCAGACCGGAGGGTTGTGCAACGTCGTTTCAAGTTACCAGTAGATGCGAGCCAAGTGTATTATGAGATCTGGTCGTCCGGATCTGGATTGTGGTGCAACGCCATTTTGAGAAACCAGATCTGGTGCGTGTTGTGCTAGAGTGTAGCTGGATGACGTGTACCAGCTAATAGAGAGAGACTTATGAGCTGGTCAGATCGGAGTGGGACTCCTGTGCGACGTCGTTTGGTGGTAGCTAGATCTGGTATAGCATAGAGTTCAGATCTGGTATAGTGTTCAGATCTGAGTTAGTACCAGCTGTGAGCCCTGAGTGTCTGTGGCTACTGTTCATCAGATCTGGAGACTTGAGTTGTATAAATAAAGGACTTTGACCAGACGAACACCATTACTTCCCAACACTTAGAAATATCTTTCCCCGTAAACATATCCTCTACTGTAGCGAAACCTTTACTGTTCACCGTAGTATATTTCTTCCGATTCCCTGAACGAAGATCTTTATTCTTTGGTGTTGGCCAGTTCACCTACTAGCTATGCGGATGCGGTGGACAAGGAGATGGATATCGAGGAAAGGTTACGGAACCGCAGGTCTCGGATTCAGCCACAAGCTGCTCAAGGTACACGTCCCAATGTTCTAGGGGCGCAACCTCCCCAATTTTCTCAATCATCCCAGCAGCCCCAGCAGTCAGCACAACAATCTGGACGCCACAGTTTAGGCCCCGTGGCCATCAATTTAAGAAGAAGCAGGGTTTTAATTCTTCCAGTTCAGGCAGTTCGAGCAGCAGTAGCAGACCAAGGGCTAACTTTTGTGGTCAATGTGGACCCAAACACACTTCGACGCAGTATGTAGGGGTTCAGGGTGCTTGCGATCTTTGTGGGCAGTACGGACATTTTGCACGAGTATGTCCTTTGGCTGGATCTCAGCACACCGCTGCCCCACTACAGGGTCGTTCTGGTGGGTCATCTCAAGGTCGTTCTTTCCATGTTCCGCAATAGAGGATGGGGTAAACTCAGCGCAGGCCGTTTCAACACCCTGGTCCTTCACGTTTTGTACAGTCTTCCCAGCCTCATTTTTCGGGACCTCAGCAGGCCCAAGTTAATGCCATGACCAAGGAGCAAGCGGAAGGCACGCCAGGAGGAGTGATTTCAGATACTTGTACTATTTTTAATTTTCTAGCATGCGTGTTGTTTGAACTGAGCATCACATTTTTTTATAGCTGATGCATTTGTGGTTGAGCATGATTTGCGTTCCACTCTTTTGCGTGATATTGTTTCTGTTACGACTCATATCGGCACGAGCCTGTTCTCCCAAGAGGTTATGATGAATGGCATACTTAGGTTTGGCGAGAATGTGTTGGTAGAAAACCTGATTCGATTAGTTATGTGGGATTTCGATTGTATAGTGGGAATGGACGTGTTGTCTAGTTTTAGGGCCACCGTGGATTGTTTACATGGCGTTGTGCGTTTTCGGCCCCAGTCTGGAGAGAAGTGGAATTTCTACGGACATGATTCCCAATCGAAGTTTCCGTTGATCTCTACTATGGAGATGTTTGGCCTCCTGTCGTTGGAGAACATAGGGTTCATGATCTATGCTTTGGATGCATCCTCGAAGTCGTGTGTGGAGCTTAGTGACATCCCCGTTGCTCGTGATTTCTCTGATGTGTTCCCCGAAGAGATTACTGATTTTCCTTCGAGGAGGGAGATTGACTTCAGCATTGAATTGATGTCTGGTACAGCTCCTATTTCATGAACCCCCTATCGTTTAGCGCCAGTCGAGTTGATAGAGCTGAAGGTGCAGCTTAGAGATTTGCTGGAGAAAGGTTTTATTCGGCCTAGCATGTCACCATGGGGAGCTCCTATTCTGTTTGTGAAGAAAAAGGACGGTTTGATGAGGATGTGCATCGACTTTCGACAACTGAACAAGGCTACTGTGAAGAATATGTACCCTTTACCGAGGATCGACGATTTGTTCGATCAGCTTCAAGGTTCAGCCGTGTATTCTAAGATCGATCTACGTTCAGGGTATCATCAGTTGCGTTCGAGGTACCATCAGTTGCGGATTCGA
The DNA here is from genome assembly GCA_001598015.1 of Dorcoceras hygrometricum. NCBI lineage: Eukaryota > Viridiplantae > Streptophyta > Magnoliopsida > Lamiales > Gesneriaceae > Dorcoceras > Dorcoceras hygrometricum. The sequence goes on along the minus strand of KQ991173.1, from coordinate 12,925 downwards.
GAGCAAGATGTTGCGAAAACTACATTTAGGACGAGGTATGGGCATTACGAGTTCTTGGTTATGCCTTTTGGTTTGACTAATGCTCCTGCAGTTTTCATGGACCTGATGAACCGAGTCTTTCGAGAGTTCATCGATCAGTTTGTGATTGTGTTCATCGATGACATTTTGGTTTACTCGAAGACTCCTATGCAGCATAAAGAGCATTTGAGGTTGGTTCTCCAAACGCTGCGAGACTTGCAGCTGTATGCTAAGTTCTCTAAGTGCGAGTTTTGGTTGGATAGAGTAGTGTTTCTGGGTCATGTCATTTCGGCCGATGGATTGTCTGTTGATCCCAGTAAGGTAGAGGCCGTATTGAATTGGGAACGTCCCAATAATGTTTCAGAAATTCGTAGCTTTTTGGGATTGGCTAGCTATTAACGATGCTTTATCGAGGGATTTTATAGTATAGCTAAGCCTATGACTCAATTGACCCAGAAGGACAAGAGATTTTTTGGACGGAGCAATGCGATAACAGCTTCCGATTCTCAAAGAGAAGCTAACTACAGCGCCAATGTTGGCTTTACCTTCGGGTTCAGGAGGTTTTGTAGTATGTTCCGATGCTTCGCTTAGTGGATTGAGTTGCGTGTTGATGCAGCATGGTCGAGTCATCGCATATGCTTCCCGTCAGTTGAAACACATGAGACTCGATACCCAGTTCATGATTTGGAGTTGGCAGCCGTCATCTTTGCCTTGAAGATTTGGCACCATTATCTCTATGGCGAACAGTTTGTGGTGTATACTGACCACAAGAGTCTTCAGTATCTCTTTTCACAGTTCGATTTGAATATGAGGCAGCGTAGGTGGATGGAGCTGCTTAAGGATTTTGATTGCGAGATTCAGTATCAGCCTGGGAAAGTGAATGTAGTTGCGGATGCGCTTAGCAGAAAAGCTCAAGAGTCGATGCTTGCATCGCTAAATATCTCGAAGGTTCACGAGCATCTGAGCACTACTGGTTGGCATTTTTACCCAGGTGATGATTGCGTCGTAGTGTCATATTTTCAAGCTGAGCCACATATTGTTTCGGATATTAGCCCATAGAACCGATCCATATATCCACGAGTTGAAGTTGAAGACTCAGGCTGGACAGCTGGAGGATTACACTATCGCAGCTGATGGTTGTTTGAGGTTTCGAGGCAGGTTGGTTGTGCTAACTTGATCGATTTGAGGGAAATGATCTTAAGAGAAGCTCATTGTAGTCGTCAAAGTGTCCATCCTGGTGCAAGGAAGATGTACCATGCCTTAAAACTGCACTATTGGTGTGCAGGTTTGAAGAACGATGTTGTTGACTTTGTTGCTCGTTGTCTGAATTGTCAGCAAGTTAAGGCGGAAAGGATGAGACCTGGTGGACTATTGCAGAGTTTAGAGATTCCCCAATGGAATTGGGAGTATGTAGCTATGCATTTTGTGACTCATTTGCCTCGTTCCAGCCAAGGATGTGATGCTGTTTAGGTAGTAATTGATAGACTTTCGAAGTCAGCCCACTTTATTCCCTACAATATGACGAGTTCTTTGAAGAAATTGATGAAACTATACATCGATTTTGTAGTTCGATTGCATGGAGTTCCTGTGTCCATAGTTTCAGACCGAGATCCGAGGTTCACTTCCAGATTTTGGAAGAGTTTGCAAGCAGCTTTGGGCACCAGATTGGCTATGAGTACAGCCTATCATCCCCAAACCGATGGCCAATCTAAGAGAACGATACAGACTTTGGAGGATATGTTGCGAGCTATTGTTACTTCAGTGGTAGCTGGCAGGATACGTTGTTGCTGGTAGAATTTTATTACAATAACATCTACCAAGTAACGATTGGGATGGCACCGTTCGAAGCGCTGTACAGTATGAAGTGCAGGTCGCCAATTTGTTGGGAAGAATTGGGGGAGAAACAATTGTCTTCTCCTGAATTTGTGCAGCATATGAGAGATCAAGTTGATCTAATTCGACAGCGTATGAAGGATGCACAAGATTTCCAAGCTAGTTATGCAACCGAAGGCGTAGACCTTTAGAATTTCAGGTTGGTGATCGAGTGTTCTTGAAAGTTTCTCCTTTCAGAAGTGTTATGAGATTTGGATACAAGGGAAAATTAGCTCCTCGTTATATTGGACCTTACGAAATTGTGGAAAAGATCGGTCCTTTGGCATATCGTTTGTTGTTGCCACCCGAGTTTTCCTCTTTACACGACGTGTTTCACGTGTCTATGTTGAGGAAGTATGAACAAGATCCTTCACATGTGCTACGAACTGATGAGGTGGAGCTGGATCGAACGCTGAGTTATTTGAGTATCCCTTGCAGATTATGGACAGGAAGGAGAAACATCTCAGGATGGTCCAATGGAGCAAGCATGGTAGGGAAGAAGCTACGTGGGAGTTAGAGGAGAAGATGTATCATGAATGGCCTCATAGTTTGGGTAGATATTGCATTAACTCCAGTAGCTAGATTGCTTGCTGTTGCTTTCCAGTTATCTTGAACTTTTGGTTAGTAACCTCCTGGTGCATGTTAGAGTGCTGCTGGTGGTTCTGTGCATAGTGTGATTTTCCAGCGTTGATTAACTGATGAGCATAGTATATTTTGCGTATTTTCAGTTTTGGTGTTGTGATACTGAGGTTTTGTTCAGTTCTGGAGTTGTTGCTTGATTTTGAGGACGAAATCTTGTTTTCAGTGGGGGAGGAATGTGAGACCCGAAATATTAGTGGAGCAATTAATTTAATTAATCGGGTTTAGCATAGACCAGACCAGATCAGGCGTGAGCTGATCTGGGACGGGCCAGCTTTGAGCTGGTATGCTTAATGAACATACGTTGGTTTGTGCGTGGATTCAGATTTGGGTTATTTTTCGTAGACGGTCAGATCTAGCTGGTTGGATGCTTAAGAATTGTGTCGCAAGCCATTTTGGGTACACTAAGTTGAATTTTTGAAGCGGGTGCTGGAGCGACATCGTTTGGAGGAAACCAGATTTAAAGAGAGAAATCTGGTAGCACTACGTGAACCGGTTCGGTTTGTAATTTGGTGTTGACCAGTTCCGGGTTGTCCAGACCGGAAGGTAGTGCGACGACGTTCGGGTTACCAGAAGACGTCGTTTAAGTGTACCCGTGTAAGCGCTATTTGGATGACACGTGTGAGTCGACCAAAGTCAAATCTGGACAGTGCATGTGATCTATTCTGGATTGTGGTGCGACACCGTTTTGAGAAACTATAGTGTGATTTTTCGGCGTTGATTAACTGATGTGCATAGTATATTTTGCGAGTTTTCAGTTTTGGTGTTGTGATACTGAGGTTTTGTTCAATTTTGGAGTTTTTTGCTTGATTTCGAGGATGAAATCTTGTTTTAGTGGGGAAGTAATGTGAGACCCGAAATATTAGTGGAGCGGTTAATTTAATTAATCGGGTTTAGCATAGACCAGATCAGGCGTGAGCTGATCTGGGACGGGACAGCTTTGAGCTGGTATGCTTAGTGAATGTACGCTGGTTTGTGCGTGGATTCAGATTTGGGTTAGTTTTCGTAGAACGGTCAGATCTGGCTGGTTGGATGCTTAATAATTGTGTCGCAAGCCATTTTGGGTACGCTAAGTAAATTATCGAAGCGGGTGCTGGAGCGACGTCGTTTGGAGGAAACCAGCTTTGAAGAGAGAAATCTGGTAGTGCTACGTGAACCGGTTTGATTTGTAAATTGGTGTAGACCGGTTCCGGGTTGTCCAGACCGGAGGGTTGTGAGACGTCGTTTCAAGTTACCAGTAGATGCAAGCCGAGTGTATTATGAGATCTGGTCGTCCGGATCTGGATTGTGGTGCAACGCCGTTTTGAGAAACCAGATCTGGTGCGTGTTGTGCTAGAGTGTAGCTGGACGTGTACCAGCTAATAGAGAGAGACTAATGAGCTGGTCAGATCGGAGTGGGACTTCTGTGCGACATCGTTTGGTGGTAGCAAGATCTGGTATAGCGTAGAGTTCAGATCTGGTATAGTGTTCAGATCTGAGTTAGTACCAGCTGTGAGCCTTGAGTGTCGGTGGCTACTGATCTGGAGACTTAAGTTGTATAAATAGAGGACTTTGACAAGACGAACACCATTACTTCCCAACACTTAGAAATATCTTTCCCCGTAAACATATCATCTACTGTAGCGAAACCCTTACTGTTCATCGTAGTCTATTTCTTCCGATCCCGATGGTAGACGACGCAGTTTTGAGTAAGGGTGGTAGCTTTGAGTTCCTCTTTCCAAGATCGTTATACCTCTTTTGAGAGCTTTGAGCAATTGGAAGAACCACGCGAAGAAGCTAACAGTGTGCTATCGTTCGCGTTCATGTCGATTGATTCTTTCGCGCAGGGTGATTTGATTAAGTATAAGATTCTACCTTACGCTTCGTTTAGAGTAATATGTTGTGTTTTAGAGGTAAGATAGAGCTAGGTTGAGCTGGTGGCTCCCAGTCCTTAGTTCTATGCTTACTGTCCCTGAGTTGTTGTTGTTGTTGTTGTTGTTGTTGGCTGCTAATCAGTTTCAGATTTGAGTTGTTCGGGACTCTCGTTGAGGTAATTGTAGCACAGAAGCTAAGGTACGGATTTGAGCTAGTATTACAGCTTTGGGATAAGCTTGGATATATGTGTATGTTTGCTGGTATGCTGTGCAGTGTATGCTATCATGTTGTTGTTGCTTGCTCTTGTCATGTGTTAGTTGTTGCAAGCTGTTGTAATTTCATACAAGCATTTCCCATGTTGAGCTCAGATCTTGTTAGCCGTGTATTGTTGTGCTAACCCTTTATGTAGAAGGATGCTTTGTTGAGGACGAGCGGCAATACCGTGCTCCTATCCCTGCTGGTTTAGTTGTTAGCCGCTATGAGACAGGTGGATAGCTACCACGCTCTCATGAGCTTTGGCAACAGCGGGTTGAGTGATCTGGTTTATACTCTGGTACAGTGTGTTGAGACGAGTGGATAGCTACCACGCTCTCACATGCTTCGTGTCCACTACCCTTTGTTCGATTTGTTGACAGCTGCTGAGCTGGTCCTTGAGATCCTTTGGCTTCCTAATTTGTTTGTAACCTGTTGCCTTTGCATCCTGCTGTCCTCGTGCATAGCATGTGCATTTATATCTCTGTCTATTAGCTGTTTGTATTGCTCTCCGTACTGGGGTTTGACCTCATGTCCCTCTGGGGCTGGTTGTTTTGGTTGTCTGTGTGTTGTTCAGGATTCCCAGGCTTCTCAGCTCGTCGTGGAGATGATGCAGCTGGTGGTGCCTCGAGAGGTGGATAGAATGTCCCAGTTATCTATATTCTATATTTTATAATTATGTATTAGAGTCGTCACCGGGGAATGTCCCGTAGTGATGTTCTATTTCTGATTTGATATTGTATTGTTTTGGGATGCTCGATGCTTGTATTAGTTATCTGCAGCTGCTGGTGTTCAGCTTTTGGGTTGTTGTAAAACAAATATTTTGAGTATAAATGTATTTTTAAATTATGTTTTCTAAGTCAGGCCAAAGCGAAAAATTTTAGCCACTTTTAAATGCTTCTGCAGTTGTTAATTGCGTGGTTAATCTCTGGTTTGTACACCGGGCCTGACACTACACTTCAATACTCTAAGCTGGTTCTTGCTTTGATCCGATCAAAGCTCTCTTCTTCTCCTGCTCTTGAATTGATCTGCTCTGCCCTTGTTTTGTTCTTTCCTGCTTTTGTCTGTAGCTGAGCGGGCTTGTTCATTACACTAAGCAAGTCGCCTGTTCTAGAACACTTCTGGGCTCTGAGCTTGTTCCCCAGCTTTACTCCATTCCCAGCTGGTTTCCTTTCAGCTGGTTGATGCATCTTTGAGATCAAACTTCTCACAGATATCATACGGCCAGCTGGTTTCTATGCTCCGAGAAAGCTGCTTGTGCAGACCTTCTAGCTTTCTCTTGTGGTGCAGCTCGACCAGACCTCCCCGATCCGGTTTTCTCTTCCCCGAGCTGGTCTCTTTCAGTTCAAGCTGGTTTGTCCTTAACCAGCTGGGCTCTATTCTGCTCGTCAAGAGCCACTGTGTTACTTGCTTGTTCTCTTGGTCCATTCAGACACCTTTTCCAACCATCAGCAAGTACACAGTCAATCAACTGGTTGATTGAGTCAGTTCTACGAGGATACTTTAAACCTTATCCACGTAGAGCTACAGTCCAACACCAGTGATTATACAATAATCAATTCCGATTCCTATGAAGAACTGATTATTGTTGTTCTTAGTGATCTGTCCTGCACTTGATCACTGCGCTTGTCACGACCCGGAACCGGGCCTGGACGTGAACATCGGCGATGTTTAATAATTATTCATTACAAAACATCAAGCCTCATAGTGCAGCTCAAAACCAGTCTATTACATAATAAAAAATGATCGTCTTTACAACTGAAAATCGGAGAAATTTAATTACAGAGTGCGGAAGCAAAAAAAATTACATTAGCAAAGAAAAGCAGAGTCTTCACCAGTTCCAAAACAGATCTTGTTTCTCTTCTTCAACTTGTTCTTCATTCTTATCTGGGTGGAGAAGTAAGGGGTGAGTGTTTGGGGAAACACTCAGCAAGTGGGGGATACCATTCGAGCATAACAAATATTCATATACATATACTGAATAACAAATCTCATAACAGAGCATAACAGAGCATAACAGAGCTTAACAGAGCATGACATAGCTTAGCAGAGCTTAACATAGCTTAACAGAGCATGACGGAGCTTAACAGAGCATGACAGAGCTTAACAGAGCATGACAGAGCATGACAGAACGACACTGATAATAACTTCGTGTCTATGGTTTACTGATCAGTCCCTAATTTTTATTCCTCTAAGGGGTCGAGGCCATGTGGTTACACCAAGTAACCCAGAGTGCGGAATATTCCGTAAACCCATATAACGATAGAATCGTGTCTATGGAACGGAGCTTGAAACGACACAGAAATCTGAACAAGAGGTGCTCGAACAGTAGACTAAAAAAAACTGAATTTTCGAAATGAATAATATATATAATATAACAAACGATATTAATAGCAAAAGCCCACTTACACAAATTCTGAAGTCTGAATCTGGTAAAGAGTGTGAAGTCTGAAATCTGGCGGTTCCAAAAGCGTAGGAATTAATCAGCCCTTTGTCAAAAATTCTGGTGCACGACGTTGGGTTTGAACTTAAGCAGGAATTTAACTGTGAAATCTGGCAGAATTTCTGCAGGATTTTTGTGCAAGGAATTGCTGCTTTTCTTACTAAGGAGCTTTGAAAGTGTGTGAAAAATTCTGAGGCTACAGTCGTGTATTTATAGGTGTTGTGGGAGGAGGTAAAAAGTCTGCCGTTTCAGAATTTCAATCCCAGGTTTAATGGCCCTTAAAATGGCTGTTACAAAATTATTGATGTAGGCATTGATTTGAGTCTCTTAATTGGCCATTAATCCCTCTAATTTGGCAGTTAATATTGCAAAATTTGCTCTATACGCGTGAATAAACTGCTGGAATTTGTGGGCAAAAGTTGAGTTTTTTCCTTACCAAATCTGTTTGACCAGGAGGTATCTGTTTGACCAGGAGG
>KQ991171.1:186290-235238 GCA_001598015.1 Dorcoceras hygrometricum | reverse complement strand
GATTGCAACCGGTTCAACCTCCATGTATTCACCTCACATCCAGTAAGGGCCCAATAATATGACGCCGTTTACTATCACGTGTCAAGATTGACCCATCAATGTTGAGTCATGAAGGACGGTCCCCTTAACGTCCCCAATAATATGAGCCAACGTTAAAGGGAGTTCCAACCGACTCACAACAATTGTCAATGACGTGGACAGCTTTCCGACATACATGACCCCCTCAATAATATGAGCCGGGCCATGTATACGGGTAGCATCGACGTACACCCATTGTTTATGGAAGGTAGGGTTGATTTAAACAATTTTAAATACCCTTTTGTTTATCGAATAAACATTTATCTTGATATGAGTTTTAAATCAAATTTAAAACGAGGGATTTTATTTTTGAAAAATTTTGGTCTCATGCATATTTAAATCTAATTTAAAACATGCAACATGCGGATTCAATTAATTTATATATCATAATATATAAAGTAACATTGGGATGATCGATCGCGAGAGCTATGTGGTCCGTGGTTGCCAGCCACGGACCTGGGTCCAATCCTAGGGGTAATGCAATATGCAATGCAATCCTATTACAAAGCTTTCCGGTTTTACAGATCTTCGGTCTTCAATATCTTGATCGTCATCGTCCACCGTCTTCGGATGTCCTCCCACTAAATATAGTAATTTTACATTTAAATTTACTATGACAGATAAGGGATACATTTATCAAGGGGTGGGAACGGGCCACAAACAGGCCCACTTTAAATGATAATCAAAGTATATTATAAAACCGAAATCATATAAAACCTATTGCATACACCTAACACATTGGGCACGGCTCTCGATCACCCCAATCATGCAATTAATCTAATTAACATGCATAATTTAAATAATCTAATTATTTATCGTAAAATCATATTCTAATTACGAAATCACATTTTATAATAAAATCGTATTTTGCCGATAAAACAAATTTTAATCAACAAAATCATATTTTATTACAAAGTCATATTTCATAATTAAAATCACATTTTACTAATTTTAATTGTATCATATTGGGCTTAAAACAATTATAGGCCCAAAACTTAAAATTTCAAAATCGATCAAAATCAGGCCTGACATCTCATACCGGACCGAAAACTTAACGGGCTACCCGGGACAGGCCCGAACCAAACCCTAGAAGAAATCAGACCAGCCGTCACGACATTGTCGGAGACTCGCCGGAGCGGCGGCCGGCCGGCGGTCGCCACACGAAAATCACGTGCGCCGCTAGGGCGCACGCGGCCGCGACAAGGCGCGGCGCTCCATCGACATCGCGCGCCAATCGCGTGCACAGCAGGCCGGTGACCTCTCGGCCATAGCGCAACATCTTGCGCAACCAGTAGCAGAGGCGTGGAGCAGCAGCGGCCGGCCTCCTTCGCGAAGCGCAGCGGCCACCATGCGCGATCTTCGCGCAACAAGGCGCGCGAGATCGGCGCTTGACGATCGTGCAGCTGTGCGCGAGGCGGCACGCATGTCTCGGCCAGCGGTAGCGGAATCGCCCGGCCACCTCGCTCGTGTCCCGCGGCCAGCGCGCGACATGAGATCGTCCATCACGCGGCCAGCGCGCGATGGTGTCGCGCTCGCCGTAGCGCGCGCGCGACATGGTGGTCGCCGCCGCGCAAGGCGGTGGCCCGGCGACTTGCTTCTCCAATTTTCGTTTTCCGATCTGAAAATTAAGATGTTAGATACAATTATGGCAATATCGTATTGATCAGATCCAAAAACACTGGCTCTGATACAACTGTTAGGGATCCGGATCCGCCCCCGGCTAGGCAGCGGAAGAACAATAGAATAAACGCCGCAAACGGGTCAAAGTGAGACGCCTATCATGTAGAGTCTCAATGACGTTTCGAGTCGTGAGGACTAATTAGTACAACCAAGACCTCGGACTTATCCACTCGACAAATGGGAACCACTTGGAAAGTCCGAAGGAGGGTAGTTCGATAGATCACCAGGTCACTATCTATCTGCATGCTCAGAACATCACAATGTTCCCTACCAATGAAACATGGTACTTCCCATCGAAGATACTAGTCTCGAACTCGGGCGGCCTTATCCTCATTTTGACGGCCCAATCGACTAGGAACATGTTCAGAACACACAGCGACTATTAGATGTGTTTCATGATAGCCGTCATACCCACTATCACATCTAACATACGCTTTAGTGCATTCTAGGTCTTTACTCAACGCAATTGTAAATCATTACACACATAATGAAAGTAAAGAACGCCATATAAATAAATGCGAATATCATATATAAAGATTGTTTCATACAAGAGTCTATAAACCCACACGCCACAAGTTGGCTAGTTGGGCATCTACTCTAACATAAAGAGCACTTGAGGTTGGTTCTCCAGACTCTTCGAGACTCGCAGTTATATGCCAAGTTTTCTAAGTGCGAGTTTTGGCTGGATAGAGTAGTGTTTCTGGGTCATGTCATTTCGGCCGATGGATTTTCTGTTGATCCCAGTAAAGTAGAGGCTTTTGTGAACTGGGAACGTCCCAAGAATGTTTCAGAGATTCGTAGCTTTTTGGGATTGGCTAGCTATTATCGCCGCTTCATTGAGGGATTCTCTAGTATAGCTAAGCCTATGACGCAGTTGACCCAAAAAGACTTTGGATTCGTTTTGACGGAGCAATGCGAGAACATTTTCCAATTGCCCAAAGAGAAGCTAACTTCAGCACCTGTGTTGGCTTTGCCTTCAGGTTCCGATGGTTTTGTTGTTTGTTCGGATGCTTCGCTTAATGGATTGGGTTGTGTGTTGATGCAGAATTTTCAAGTCATTGTGTATGCTTCTCGTCAGTTGAAACCGCATGAGACTCGATACCCAGTTCATGATTTGGAGTTGGCAGCCATGGTCTTTGCATTGAAGATTTGACGCCACTATCTGTATGGCGAACAATTTGTGGTGTATACAGACCACAAGAGTCTTCAGTGTCTTTCTCTCAGTCAGATTTGAATATGAGACAGCGTAGATGGATGGTGCTGCTTAAGGTTTTTGATTGTGAGATCCAATATCAACCTGGAAAAGTGAATGTAGTTGCTGATGCATTGAGCATAAAACTCAAGTGTCGATGCTTGCATCGTTATAAGTTTCGAAAGTTCATGAGCACCTAAGCACTACTGGTTTGCTTAAGGTTTTTGATTGTGAGATCCAATATCAACCTGGAAAAGTGAATGTAGTTGCTGATGCATTGAGCATAAAACTCAAGTGTCGATGCTTGCATCGTTATAAGTTTCGAAAGTTCATGAGCACCTAAGCACTACTGGTTGGCGTTTCTACCCAGGTGAGGATTATGTGGTGTCATCTTTCCAAGTTGAGCCACATATTGTTTCGAGTATTAGAGCAGCTCGGGGAACAGATCCATCTATCCATGAGTTGAAATTGAAGGCTAGAGCTGGACAGTTGGAAGAATATTCTGTCTCATCTGATGGTTGTTTGAGATTTCGTGGCAGGTTGGTATTGCCAAATCTGATTGATTTGAAGGAGGAGATCTTGAGTGAAGCACACTGTAGTAGACATAGTGTCCATCCTGGTGCAAGGAAGATGTACCATGCCTTGAAGCCACTCTTTTGGTGGCCAGGGTTGAAGAGCGATGTTGCTGGTTTTGTTGCACGTTGTCTGAATTGTCAGCAAGTAAAGGCTGAAAGGATGAGACCTAGCGGTCTATTGCAAAGTTTAGAGGTGCCCCAATGGAATTGGGAGCATGTAGCAAAGGATTTTGTTACACATTTTCCTCGTCCCAGTCGAGGATGTGATGCTATCTGGGTTGTGATAGACAGACTTTCGAAGTCAGCTCAATTCATTCCCTATAATATGACGCAGTGTTTGAAAAAGATGGGGAGATTGTACATAGATCTCGTGGTGCGTTTGCATGGTGTGCCTGTGTCCGTTGTTTCAGATCGAGATCCGAGGTTTACTCTCAGATTTTGGAAGAGTTTGCGAACATCTTTGGGTACCAGATTGGCTATGAGTACAGCTTATCATCCCAAAAGCGATGGCCAATCTGAGAGGACTATCCAGACTTTGGAGGATATGTTGAGAGCTGTTGTGATTGAATTCAGTGGTAGATGGCAAGATTCGTTGTCTTTGGTCGAGTTTTCGTATAATAACAGCTACCAGGTGACTATCTCATGGAACCATTTGAGGCATTGTATGGTAGGAAGTGTAGATCGCCAATTTTTTGGGAAGAAGTGGGGGAGAAGCAGCTGTCTTCTCCATAATTTGTGCAGCAGATGAGAGATCAAGTGGATCTGATACGACAACGTATGAAAGCTGCACAAGATCGCCAATCTAGTTATGCGAATAGAAGGCGTAGGCCTTTGGAATTTCAGGTTGGTGATCAAGTGTTCTTCAAAGTTTATCCTTTTACAAAGGTTATGAGATTTGGTCTCAAGGGTAAGTTAGCTCCTCATTATGTTAGACCTTATGAGATTGTGGAGAGGATCGAACCTTTGTCTTATTGTTTGTTGTAGCCACCAGATATGTCCTCATTACATGATGTGTTTCATGTGTCTATGTTGAGGAAGTATGAGCCAGATCCATCCTTATCATGTGTTGCGAACTGACGAGGTGGAGCTGGATAGAACTTTGAGCTACGTTGAATATACCTTGCAGATTTTGGATAGGAAGGAGAAGCAACTCAGGAACAAGACCATTCCCTTGGTGATGGTTCAGTGGAGCAAACATGGTAGAGAAGAAGTTACGTGGGATTTATAGGAGAAAATGCAATGTGAATGGCCTCATCTATTTGAGTAGATTTTGCATTGACTCCAGTAGCTAGCTTGCTTGTTGTTGTCTTCTCAGTTATCTTGAACTCTTGGTTAGTAGCCCCTTATTGTGTGTTAGGGGGGGTGGGGGGTTGCTGATTGTTTTGTGCGTAGCGTGATTTTTCAATCTTGGTTATTTTGTTGAGGTTTTGTTCAGTTCTGGAGTTGTTGTTTGATTTCGAGGACGAAATCATATTTTCAATGGGGAAGAAATGTGAGATCCGAAATATTTGTGGATTAACTAAGCTAATTAATCGAGTTTGGTATAGACCATATCTGGCTTGAACAGATCTGGGACGGATCAGCTTTGAGCTGGTATGCTTGGTGATTGTATCGGGTCTGATGAATATTAGAAACAACTCTGGAATGTTGGAGAATTTCACGGGAACGTGATCAGATTTGAGAATTGGTGGTGAAATATGGTTGTCGCAAGCCATTCTCGGCATTCTAGTTGGATATCCTGCATGGGTAGCGAAGCGACGTCGTTTGGGAGAAACCAGATTTGAGTTGCGCTAGTGGATGGTAATGCACGGACCAGCCCGGTTTGTGGTTTTGGTGTAGACCGGTGCGGTTCATGTATTTAGATTTGACTGGTCTGCATACATGAGATCTGAGTGTTCTGGTTTGGAGCGATGCGACGCCGTTTAGCGAGACACGTGTATGAATTAGTTGGATTATTGTACGATGTCGTTTAGAAGAACCCGCTGAGATTTGAGATCTGGATTGTGGTGCGACGCCTTTTTGATAAATCAAATCTGTTGTGAGCTGGTCACATGTGCTTGTTTTTGTGCGACTTCGTTTGGTATTAGCGCCCTGGTTTAGCGTATGGTCCTGATCTGGAGTGGTACTCAGATCTGAGTTGATATCAGCTTTGAGTTATGTCTTGTCGGTGGCTACTGTTCATCAGATTTGGGGAGATTTGAGTTATATTTATTGACTTTGGTTGTGGTCTCGCAATTATTTCCAAACACTTGGAATATATTTTCTCCCGACATCTAACTCTCTTCTGTAGCGATACCCTAGCTACTGTTCATCGTAGTCTATTTCCTTCAATCGCCGACGGTAGACAACTCCGATTGGAGCAAGAGTGGTAGCGTTGGATTCCTCTTTCGAAGGCGCTCCTTTATATATCTCTTTCGAATACTTGGGTTAGCACAAGGAGCAAACGCGCAGGAGCTTCAGTGCATCGTTGCTCGTTTGCGAACAGATTTGGTTTTTCCGTTCAGGTAGTGCTTTCGAGTAAGAGCTAGATCCTCCCTTATGCTTCGTTTAGAGCTATCTGTTGTGATAGAAGGGTAGTATAGAGCTGGTGGAGCTCGTAGCTCCCAGTTCGTAGTTCTGTGCTACTGTCCCTGAGTATTATCGTTGTTTTTGGCTTAACAGGTTTTAGATTTTAGTTGCTCGGGACCCTTGTTGTGGTAATTGTAGATCAGAAAGCTAAGGAACGGATGTGAGCTTATACCTACAGCTTTGGGAAGGGATTGTGTATAAATGGGTGTGTGCTGATATGTTGAGCAGTGTGTATGTTGTTGTTCTTGTGCTGTTGCTTGTATCTGTTTTACGTATGTTATCTTGCAAGCTGTTATTATGCATGCATGCATATCACGTTGCTACGCTCCGTTACCTGAGATCCTATGTGAGCAATTTGCTGTGAGAATTTATGAACTGTTGTTGTTTGCTGTTGAGCTAACCCTTGTTGACAGGGTGCGTGTGATTGAGCGCCTGGGTAGCTCCCATAATCTCACATGTTTTGTGGCCTTTATGTTCCAGCTAATGCTCGCACTTCATGTGATTGAGCGCCTGGGTAGCTCCCATCCTCTCACATGAGTTGCGGCCATCTCTGTTATAATCTGTTCTATTCTGTTTGTGGTTGACCATGTGTGATCGAGCTCCTGGGTAACTCCCATTCTCTCACACATCCGGCGACCACTCTTATTTCTGGTATCCATCTGTATGCCGTTCTTGGATCCTTGAACTCCCTGTTCTCATGCATCACATCGCATTTATAACTTGCTCTATCTAACTGCTGTTTATATTGCTCACCGTATTGTGGTTTGACCCCATGTCCCTCTGGGGCTGGTTGTTTTGTTTGCCTGTGTGTTGTTCAGGTTACCATTGTTTCTCAGCTGGTCGTGGTGATGATTCAGCTGGTGGTGCCCCAAGAGGTGGATAGAGTGTCCCGGTTATGTATATTATTTGATATTGCAATAGAGTCTTTGTCGGGAGATGTCCCGTAAGGATGTAATGTTCTATTGCTGAATATTAATTTTGTTGTTTGGGAGTCACTCGATGCTTGTATTTGTTATTGTATCTGCTGTTGTTGGTTTTCGATTGTTGTAAAACCAATATTTTGAGTATCAATGTATTTTTAAATTATGTTTTCTAGGTCAGGACAAAGCGAAAAATTTTAGCCACTTTTAAAAGCTTTCGCTATTGTTTATTGCGTGGTTAATCTTTGTATTGTGCACCGGGCCTGACACGGCTTGTCATGAGCTTCTTGACAGTAGTGAACCTCTCAGTCCGAGAGTTCTCCCCATACAGCTCTTTGAGGTGAAGGTGTATGCCAGTAGATGCTATCATATAGTACATTGCCTTAAGCTCGTCATCCCACCGTTTTTTCAGCTTTTCCAGCTCCTCAGGACTAGCATTGGCAGGGGCTTCCTTCGGAGGGCTCTTCTCTAGCGTGTAGAGAAGTTTTCCGAAGCCAAGACAATCTTGAGATTTTGAAGCCAATCTTGATAGTTTAAGCCATTGTATTTGTTGCTATCCAGTATAGCAACAAGTGAATTTTTGATTGAAGACATGATTATAGCAGTTTATACTGAAAGGAAAAACAGACATGCATTACAGATTATTCATGAAAAATGCTAAGATATAAAACATGGTCATTTAGTTTTATGAATTACCCTCCCACTATTTTAACGATTTCACCACCCTCTAATGAAATCGAGAAAGCTAGTTTCCTTAGTGGGTACACAGAGTCCAATCAAGAAATCATGGTCACAAATAATATCAGCAACCATGACCCTCAAAAGGTAGAGCCCAATTGCAACAGGTGCAACATCCATGTATTTACCTCAAGTCCAGTAAGGGCCCAATAATATGACGTCGATTATTATCATGTGTCAAGATGACCTATCAATATTGAGTTGTAATGGACGGTCGTCATAACGTCCCTAATAATATGAGCCGACGTCATGGGAGTTCCATCCAACTCACAGCAAGTGTCAATGACGTGTACAACTTTCCGACACAGAACCCCCCCAATAATATGAGTCGGGCTATGTAAGAGGGTAGCATCGACGTACACCCTTTGTTGATGGAAGATAGGATATTTTTAATAATATTTGAATTCCCTTAGCTTCATGATCTTATCGAATAAAATTTTCTTTTATGATCAATTTAGAAGTCATGGACTAAAATTCTGTAAGAGTATTTCCAGGTAGTTGGAGGGGCTAAGGCCCACTTAAAAACCAACTTCCTAAGACAAATCAACGCTCCTAAGGGAGACCATCCGGTACAAGCCATATTTAAGTCAGTCTATGAAGGACTCTCTTAGATCACTTTTTGTCACATTTCCTCATAATTATCAATAAACTAAGTTCCTTCAATTTAATCGTGAAACTTTTAATTTTAATATAAATTTTAAATAAAATTTAAAATGAGGGATTGGAAATTTGGTCTCAATAATTTGAAATCAAATTTAAAATTTTCGGATTCTACAGATATATATCACATATATAATTGGGATGATCGATAAGCGAGAGCTACGCAATCCGTGGTTGCCAAGCACGGATCTAGGTCCAATCCTAGGTGACATGCAGTATGCAAATGCAATCCTATTACATAAGCTTCAAGTTTTACATGTCTTCAGTTTTTAATATCTTTGATCATCATCCACCATCTTCAAAATTACTGTCAGGCCCGATGCACAAAACAGATGATAACCACGCAAATAACAACCATGGAATCATTTAAAAGTGGCTAAAATTTTTCGCTTTGGCCTGACTTAGAAAACATAATTTAAAAATACACTTATACTCAAAATATTGGTTTTACAACAACCGAAGAACCAATCAACAATCAAATAACAATGCAAGCATCGAGTATCCCAACAACAAGACAAATAATCAGCAATAGAAAATCACATACTTACGGGACATTCCCCTGTGACGACTCTATTACATAATTATAAAATATATATAATTGGGACACTCTATCCACCTCCTAGGCACCGCCAGCTGAGTCATCTCCTCGACCAGCTGAGAAACCTTGGTAACCTGAACAACACAAAGATAACCAAACAACCAGCTCCAAAGGGACGGGGGGTCAAACCCCAGTACGGAGAGCAATACAAACAGCAAGTAGATGGCAACAGATACAAATGCACGTGCTATGAATGAGACATCAATATGCAAAGGCAACAGGATACAACAGATCAAAAAGCCAAAGGAGCTCTAGGACCAGCTCAACAGCTGTAAACAGATCGAACAAATGGCAGTGGCCACGAAGCATGTGAGAGAATGGTAGCTATCCACTCGTCTCAACACACGGTACCAGAGCATAAACAGATCACTCAACCTGCTGTTGCCAAAGCTCATGAGGGCGTGGTAGCTTTCCACTAGTCTCACAGCGGCTAACAGATAACCCAGCAGGGAGATGAGGAGCACTGTATTGCCGCTCGTCCTCAACAACAGCTCCAGGTACATACGGGTTAACGCAAAAACAACAAACGACTAACATATATGAGCTCAACAGGAAAGATGCATGTATGCCAATGCAACAGCTTACAATAATCAGCACAGAGACTAGCAGTAAGCAACAATGATACGACATCATACAATACATGCATATCAGCAAGCATACACATATATCCATGCCTACCCCAAAGCTGTAATACAAGCTCAAATCCGTACCTTCAGTTTTTGAGCTATGATTACCACAACAAGAGTCCGAGTAACCCAAATCTGCCACTTTCTTGGCCAAACAACAACAAACAGCTCACGGGCATTACACACAAAAACACAAACTGGGAGCCACCAGTCAACCCAGCTCAATTCTACCCTTATAGCACAACAACTAGCTCTAAACGAAGCGCAAGGTTGAATCTAGTACTTACTCGAAGCACTACTTGAATATAAGAAACAGATCTGCCCGTAAACGAACAAAGACGCATCATAGATCCTTCGCGTTCTTCTTCCAGCTTAACCCAAGCCTTCGAAAGTGGTCATAATGGAAGCGTCTCAACAAGGGGAACTCAACGCTACCAATCTTGCTCAAGTCAGAGTCTTCTACCGCCGGCAATCGGAGAAGATAAGGTTCGGTGAACAGTAACTAGGGTATCGCGACAGAGTAAACTCACGGGAAAATATTCTAAGTATGAGAAGTAGTTGCGAGACAATAGTCAAAGTCCTCTATAAATTTAATATAAATCTCCCCAATCTGCTGAACAGTAGCCACCAACAACACAGGGCTCACAGCTGATACCAACTCAGATATGGACTATTCGCCAAAACAGATTTGGAATCCTCCAAACCACGTCGCGCAAAAGTCCACTCTCCCAACTGGTACATGTCATCCCGCTAGCACGAAATCTGCTATCGCTAAATGGCGTCGCTTTGCTCCATACCAGAACACTCAGATCTCTCATACGCAGACCAGTCAACTCTGAAAGCCATGAACCGCACCGATCTACACCAAAACCACAATCCGGGTCGGTCCACACGATACTAGCAACTTGCGCACCTCAAATCTGGTCTCTCCCAATGACGTCGCTTTGCTACCGCGCAGGAGATTCAACTAGCGTACTCAGAATGGCTTGCGACAACCAAATTTGACCACCATCCTTGATTACCATCAACCAGTGCTAAATACCAAGTCACCAAACAGCACTTCTCAACTCCCAAATCTGGTTACTACCCCACAGAACTCTCGAACCATCCAGAGCTGCTTCCAATACACTTACATAAAGACCCGATTATGTTAACCAAATATACCAGCTTGGAGCTGGCCCATCCCAGATCTACTCATGCCACATCTGCTCTATACTAAACACGATTAATTAACTTAATTGTTCCACAAATCTATCGGGTCTCACATTCCTCCCCCACTGAAAATAAGATTTCGTCCTCGAAACCAAACGACAACTCCAGAACTAAACAACAACTCAAAAAAATAACCAACAATGGAAAAATAACGCTACGCTCGATACAACCAGCAACACTCTAACACTCAATAAGAGGCTACTAACAAAGAATTGAAGATAACTGGGAAAAACAACAAGCAGCAAACTAGCTACTGGAGTTAATGCAAGATCTACTCAAACAGATGAGGCTACTGTGAGACCTGAAAATGTAATAGAAGATTAATTGTTGGATTAATCGGTTTTTAAGGAATTCTGTTGGTTCAGATTTCTATTTGAAGTTTCGTTTTTATTTTCGGGTCAGAAATCACATTTAGAGCAATTCTGGAAGTTTTCATATTTTTGAGTTTTGTCTAAGTTTTGGATTCAGTCGTTGTATTGCTACCAGCTGTTGTGAGAGAAGCAACAGCAACGCTGACGTGGATTTCAGATGTTGGTGTTTTAGTCGCAAGAATCAGCAGACAACGTTATAGAACCCTGAAGCGACAACGTTTTGGTGAAAAGGAACCAGCTGTTGGTTTGTTAGCGCGTTTCTTAGTAGCGACCAGCCGTCGGGTGAAACTACGTCATTTTGGGAATTCAGCAGTTGGTGTGTTTCCTCTAGCAGCGATCAGCTGTTGGGTTATGCGATGCCGTTTGAATTTAGTTGAAAAGCAGCGTTTGGGTATCAGCTGGTGGTCACGTTATGCGTTTACTGTTGAGGAATCAGTTGCGTTATTTTATCCAGCTGCTGGTTTAGGTGATCATCTTTCGACAGATATGATGACGTGTTCTATGCGACGCCGTTTGGTTAAGTTGATGCGACACCGTTTTGTGTAGCGTTGTTCGAAGGATTCAGCTGTTGTTTTATTTTGCGATTTCTGGTTGTGTTAACAGCATTGTCGACTGGTTTTGTCGGTGGAGTTGTTCTTGCTGCTGTCAGATGGTGAGAAGTGTATATATATTAGAAGACTTGGTATTCGATTTGATTAACAGATTCCATACTTAGCGAAAATAATTCTCCCGATTGTTGTTCGTTGCTTCGAACCCTAGAACATTGTTCACCGTAGCATTTATTCGGAAATTCCCGTCGTTTCCGGTCACCGTTTAGTACGTTTGAGGTAGCGCTGAACTCCTCTCATGAAGCTCTTTCATTATATACCATTCTTGGAGGCTGTTGTTAGCTGGAAGTAAGATCGCGAAGTTGTTTACTTCGGCCGTGTGTTCGCTATTCAGGTAGCCTTTCGAATTAGCGATAAGATCTTACCTTAGAGCTTTGTTATTGAGCTTCCTGTTGAGTAGAATGGTAGAGTAATTGCTGGTTGTAGTGTATAACTCCCAGCCGTAAGTTACTGTGAATTACCGTGACCTTCTCTGTAGCTTTTGAGATCTGTGTGTTGTGTGTTTAGCAGGTTTCAACCAGATCTCTCGGGTCTCTTGTTGTGGTAATTGTGCTCAGAATTAAGGTACGGATTTCGAGCTTGTGAATTAGCAGGTTTATGGCTTGAGTGAATTTTAGTTGCTGATATTGTGAGATGGTTGTGTATGTTTGCCGTTGTGATTGCTGTTTTGCATATGAGTTATGCTAATTGTTGCATACACGCATTATCATCTCATCTCAGCTATTGCAGCCATTGCTTTGTTGTTGTTGCTCTGTTTTCTTACCAGGATGCGAGGGCGAGCGGTGATTCCGCACTCTCAGCTCCCTGCTGGGATTTGTTAGCCCCTATGCGCTGAGTGGTTAACTACCATAGTTCATAGGTTGGGCAACGGCAGGTTGAGCTGTTGATGCATCTGGTATTGGTGGGCGAGTAGGGGTGAGTGGGTAGCTCCCACATGTCCTACACTCACCTTGGCCACATATATCTATTGCAGATTCCGTTGAGCTGTGCATTGAGTTCTTTGGCTCCCTTCCTTGGTTGTAGCCTTCGGCTGTTGTCCCTGGTCTCATGCATAGCATCTGCATTTTATTCTTGCTGTTTACTGCTGTTTTATAGTTTCACTCTGTACTTGGGTTTGACCCCATGTCCCTCTGGGGCTTGGTTGTTTTGTTGCCTGTGTTGTTTTCAGGGAATCCAGGTTTTGCAGCTGGACGTGGGTTTAATCCAGCTGGAGGTGCCCCATGAGGTGGTAAGATTGTCCCAGTTATGTATATTATTTATATGCACTGGTATCACCACGGATGGGATGTCCCGGGTGATGCTTAGTTTATTGTAGCTGGCTGATAGCCAGGGGATACCATTTTCTGTGCTGCCTTGTTGTTTCTTGTAGCCTTTTTTGGTTGGTTTTGTTAAACTGGGATATCTATTTTGAGTATCGTCTTATTTTAAATTATATTGTTTTAAATCGTCAGGCCAAAAGCAAAAATTTTTACCCGCTTTTTAGTAGCTTTCGCTTGTGTTTGTGTGATTTTACTCTGTTGTGAGCACGAGGACTGAAATTTTTGGTATCAGAGCTTAAGCTTGGATAAGCTCGATTTCTTTGATCACACTTGAGTCTAGGCACAGTGTCGTGTGTTGCATGTGCTTGACCTATGTGCTTATGTGATGCATATTGTTGTGATATCTATGTTGTATCTGTTCTCTGTTGCCTTATCCTGTTGAGTGCCTTCGTAGATGCCGCCTAGACGTAGAGCTAGAGGTAGGGGGCAGTTTCAGGAGTCAGAGGGATAGAATGAAGATCGGCGTAGTGCTCCTAGTCGTACTCGTAGTAGACATGATGAGGAGGAGGAAGTTAGTGACTTGCCTACCCCTGTAGAGAGGATGGACGTTGTGATAGCGAGGTTTCAGAGGATGAATCCTCAGGTTTTCAATGGTGACGAGTCGAGCGAGGATGCAGATGTGGCTTTGGAATATCACTGGTCTTTTCGATCGTGTCCAGTATGACGACGAGCTTCGTTTGAGTTTGGTGACCCTCCAGCTTAGGAAGGGTGCAGAGCGCTGGTGGCAAGGTGCTTCTAGTACTTTGTTGGAGACTAGCGTTGGGATTACTTGGGACAGCTTTTGTGAGACTTTTAGGAAGGAGTATGTTCCTGAGTCTTACGTGAATGCCCGTGAACGGGAGTTTGATCATCTGGAGCAGGGCTCGATGTCTGTTCGGGAGTATGCTAGGATGTTTTCTTATTTGTTGGCGTACGTCCCTAATATTTCTGGCCGGGAGAGGGCCAAGAGGACCAGATTCTTAGAGGGTTTGAACGAGGAACTGCATCAGATGGTGCTGACAAGCAAACCCAAGACTTATGCTGAAGCAGTTGACAATGCTATCGATATTGAGGAGGGTTTGCGGAGTCGTCGTGCTCGTAGACAGCAGGTAGCGCAGGGTGGTCGTCCTGCTGGTCAGGGAGCACAATCTTCGCAGTCTTCCCAGTCAGCCCATCAGCCCCAGCAGTAGCAGCCGCCGCAGGTGGCGCAGCAGTCTGGCCGTCAGAGGTTCCGACCCCACGTTCAACAGTTCAAGAAGAAGTCTGGTTCGGGCTGTTCTGGTTCAGGTAGCTCGAGTAGTAGCGGTTCTCGGGCTGAGTTTTGTGGTTATTGTGGTGGCAAGCATCCTTCGACCCAGTGTGTCGGTGTTCAGGGCTCTTGCCATATCTGTGGTCAGTTTGGACACTTCGCTAGGGTGTGTCCGTCAGCTTGATTGCAGCAGGCCGCAACCCCGTCTCAGGGTCGTGGAGGACAGTCTAGGGGTCGTTCCCCTCAGTTTCAGCAGCCCAGGATTGGTGAGACTCAGTTCAGGCCGTTCCAGCAGCCTGGTCTGTTGTGATTCGGACAGTCGTCTCAGCCGTTCTACTCTGGACCTCAGCATGCTCAGGCCAACGCCATTACTAGGGAGCAAGCAGAGGAGACACCGAGCAGGGTGATTGGAGGTACATGTCTTGTTTTCGATTTTCCTGCACATGTGTTGTTTGACATCGGTGCATCGCATTCTTTTATCTCTGATTCTTTTGTCATTAAGCATGGTTTGCATACCATTTCTTTGTGCGATGTCGTGTCTGTTTCTACCTCAGGTGGTGTGAGCCTGTTCTCCCAGGAGGTTTTGTTAGATGGCGTTTTGAGATTTGGAGAGCATGTGTTGGTGGCGAAATTGATTCGTCTGATGTTGTGGGATTTTGATTGTATCGTTGGGATGGATGTGTTGTCCAACTATAGGGCCTCCGTGGATTGTTTTCATGGGATTGTTCGTTTTAGGCCTTTGTCTGGCGAGAAGTGGGACTTCTACGGCCAGGATTCTCGATCGAAGATCCCGTTAGTCTCCACCATGGAGATGTTCAGCTTGTTGTCCTTAGGGAATGCTGGTTTCATGATTTACGCTTTGGATGCGTCTTCTTCTTCTCGTGTGCAGCTCATTGACGTTCCCGTGGTGCGACATTTTCCCGTTGTGTTTTCGGAGGAGATTCCTGGTTTTCCTCCGAGGAGGGAGATTGACTTCAGCATAGAGCTGGTGCCTGGAACAGCTCCGATTTCTCGTGCCTCGTATATTTTGGTGCCTACAGAGTTGAGAGAACTCAAGGTGCAGTTGGACGATTTGCTGGAGAAAGGTTTCATCCGACCTAGCATGTCGTCGTGGGGAGCGCCCATTTTGTTTATGAAGAAGAAGGATGGCTCAATACAGATGTGTATTGATTTCCACCAGTTTAATAAAGCGACAGTTAAGAACAAGTACCCTTTTCCCAGGATCGATGATCTGTTTGATCAGCTGCAAGGTTTTACGGTGTATTCAAAGATTGACTTGCGTTCCGGGTACCATCAGCTGAGATTAAGAGATCAAGATGTCGCAAAGACTGCTTTTCGTACAAGGTACGGACACTTTGAGTTCTTAGTTATGCCGTTTGGGTTGACCAACGCGCCTAGAGCCTTTATGGATCTGATGAACCGGGTGTTTAGAGAGTTCATAGATCAGTTTGTAATTGTGTTCATTGACGACATCTTGGTATATTCTAAGACTCCTTTGGAGCATAAGGAGCATTTGCGAATTGTTCTTCAGACGTTGAGAGACCAGCAGTTGTATGCTAAATTCTCCAAGTGCGAGTTTTGGCTGGATCGCATCGTATTCTTGGGTCATGTTATTTCAGCCGAGGGGATTTCGGTGGATCCCAGTAAGGTTGACGTTGTTTTGAACTAGGAGCGTCCCAGGAATGTGTCAGAGATTCACAGTTTCTTGGGTCTAGCTGGCTATTATCGTCATTTCATCGAAGAATTTTCTAGCATAGCAAAGCCGATTACTCAACCGACTCAGAATGACAAGCGGTTTGTGTGGACTGAGCAATGTGAGAATGCGTTTCAATTGCTCAAGGAGAAACTGGCTACTGCACCTGTGTTGGCTCTGCCGTCCGGATCAGGTGGTTTCGTTGTTTGTTCTGATGCTTGGCTCAATGGATTGGGATGTGTTTTGATGCAAAATGGTCGAGTCATTGCGTATGCCTCGCGGCAGTTGAAACCGCATGAGACTCGTTATCCAGTCCATGATTTGGAGCTAGCAGCCGTGGTCTTTGCGTTGAAGATCTGGCGTCATTACCTGTATGGCGAGCAATTTGTGGTGTACTCGGACAACAAAAGTTTGCAGTATCTGTTTTTGCAGCCTGACTTGAATATGAGACAGCGTCGTTGGATGGAGCTGCTAAAGGACTTTGATTGCGAGATTAAGTATCAGCCTGGGAAATCAAACGTAGTGGCCGATGCTTTGAGCAGGAAGGCTAGTGAGATGCTTGCTTCGTTGTATATCTCTAAGGACCAGGAGCATCTTAATACTACTGGTTGGAGATTCTACCCGGCTGAGGATTGTGTCGTGGTTTATTCTTTCCAAGTGGAGCCACAGATTGTTTCTAGTATTCGAGCAGCTCAAAGGAATGATCCTTCCATCCACGAGTTGAAGCTAAAGGTCAGGGCTTGGAGAACTTGAATATTATTCTGTTTCTTCTGATGGTTGCTTGAAGTTTCGTGGCAGGCTGGTTGTGCCTAACCTCATTGATTTGAAGGAGGAGATCCTTCGGGAAGCGCACTGCAGCAGACATAGTGTTCATCCTGGTGCACAGAAGATGTACCATGCGTTGAAGCCGCACTTCTGGTGGGCTTGCGTGAAGAGCGACGTTGCTGGTTTTGTCGCTCGTTGTTTGAACTGTCAGATGGTAAAGGCCGAAAGGATGAGACCCGGTGGTCTGTTGCAGATTTTGGAAGTGCCCCAATGGAATTGGGAGCACATAGCGATGGATTTCGTGACGCATCTGCCTCGTAACAGCAGAGGATGCGATGCTATTTGGGTGGTTATCGACCGTTTGTCGAAGTCTGCATATTTTATTCCCTACGGTATGACCTTTTCTTTGAAGAAAATGGCGAAACTGTACGTGGATTTTGTGGTTATATTGCACGGTGTGCCTGTTTTGATCGTTTCCAACCGAGATCCAAGGTTTACTTCCAGGTTTTGGAAGAGTTTGCAAACATCTTTGGGTACCAGATTGGCTATGAGTACCGCGTATCATCCCCAGACAGATGGCCAATCTGAGCGAACTATCCAGACGTTAGAGGATATGTTACGAGCTGTTGTTATGGATTTTGGAGGTAGCTGGCAAGACACGTTGTCTTTAGTGGAATTTTCCTACAATAACAGCTATCAGGTGACGATTGTCATGGCGCCGTTTGAGGCTTTGTATGGCAGGAAGTGCAGATCGCCGGTATGTTGGGAAGAAGTGGGGGAGAAGCAGCTATCTGCCCCGGACTTTGTGCAACAAATGAAAGATCATGTGGATCTAATTCGGCAGCGGATGAAAGCTGCCCAGGATCGCCAAGCCAGTTATGCGAATAAGAGGCGCCGACCTCTAGAGTTTCAGGTTGGTGATCAGGTATTTCTCAAAGTTTCTCCATTTCACAGTGTATGCGCTTTGGACACAAGGGAAATTTAGCCCCTCAGTTACATTGTTGAGAGGATTGGCTCTTTGGCGTATCGGCTGTTTTTGCCTCCGGAATTGTCTTCTCTACATGATGTCTTTCATGTTTCCATGTTGAGGAAGTACGAGACAGATCTGTCTCATGTGCTTAGAATTGACGAGGTTGAGCTAGATCAGACATTGAGCTATCAGGAGTATCCCTTGTAGATCCTAGGCAGAAAAGAGAAACAATTGAGGAACAAAACCATTCCGTTGGTGATGATGCAATGGAGCAAACATGGTAGGGAATAAGCTACTTGGGAGCCGGAAGAAAAGATGCAGCGCGAGTGGCCGCATCTGTTTGAGTAGCTGTGGTGCTAGATTTCCAGTAGTTAGTAGCTTATGGTTGTTATTTTCCCTAGTTGCTGTTAATTGTTTGCTCGGTTATCTTGAACTCTTGGCCATGTGTTGGGCGATTTTATGTTTTGGCTCTCTGTTGCTGTGTTGTGTTTCATGGTAGGGAATAAGCTACTTGGGAGCCGGAAGAAAAGATGCAGCGCGAGTGGCCGCATCTGTTTGAGTAGCTGTGGTGCTAGATTTCCAGTAGTTAGTAGCTTATGGTTGTTATTTTCCCTAGTTGCTGTTAATTGTTTGCTCGGTTATCTTGAACTCTTGGCCATGTGTTGGGCGATTTTATGTTTTGGCTCTCTGTTGCTGTGTTGTGTTTCCGAAATTGTTTTTTGATTTTGAGGACGAAATCCTTTTTAGTGGGGGAGAAATGTGAGACCTGAAAATGTAATAGAAGATTAATTGTTGGATTAATCGGTTTTTAAGGAATTCTGGTGGTTCAGATTTCTATTTGAAGGTTTGTTTGTAGTTTCGGGTCAGAAATCACATTTAGAGCAATTCTGGAAGTTTTTGTATTTTTGATATTTGTCTAAGTGTTGGATTCAGTCGTTGTATTGCTACCAGCTGTTGCGAGAGAAGCCGCAGCAACGCTGATGTGGATTTCAGACGTTGGTGTTTTAGTCGCAAGAATCAGCAGACAACGTTATAGAACCCTGAAGCGACGACGTTTTGGTGAACAGGAACCAGATGTTGGTTTGTTAGCGCGTTTCTTAGTAGCGACCAGCCGTCGGGTGAAACTACGTCGTTTTGGGAATTCAGCAGTTGGTGTGTTTCCTCTAATAGCGATCAGCTGTTGGGTTATGCGACGCCGTTTGCATTTAGTTGAAACGCAGCGTTTGGTTATCAGCTGGTGGTCGCGTTATGCGTTTACTGTTGAGGAATCTATTGCGTTATTTTATCCAGCTGCTGGTTTAGGTCAGCTGTCGACAGATATGATGACGTGTTCTATGCGACGTCGTTTGGTTAAGTTGATGAGATGCCATTTTGTGTAGCGTTGTTCGAAGGATTCAGCTGTTGGTTTATTTAGCGATTGCTGGTTGCGTTAACAGCATTGTCGACTGGTTTTGTCGGTGGAGTTGTTCTTGCTACTGTCAGCTGGTGAGAAGTGTATATATATGAGAAGACTTGGTCTTCGATTTGATTAACAGATTTCATACTTAGCGAAAATAATTCTCCCGATTGTTGTTCGTTGCTTAGAACCTAGAACACTGTTCACCGTAGCATTTCTCCGGCAATTCCCGTCGTTTTCGGTCACCGTTTAGTACGTTTGAGGTAGCGCTGGACTCCTCTCGTGAAGCTCTTTCATTCCCATTCTTGGAGGCTGTTGTTAGCTGCAATTAAGATCGCAAAGTTGTTTACTTCGCCTGTGTGTTCGCTATTCAGGTAGCCTTTCGAATTAGCGATAAGATCTTACCTTAGAGCTTTGTTATTGAGATTCCTGTTGAGTAGAATGGTAGAGTAATTGCTGGTTGTAGTGTATAACTCCCAGCCATAAGTTACTTTGAATTACCTTGACCTTCTGTGTAGCTTTTGAGATCTGTGTGTTGTGTGTTTAGCAGGTTTCAACCAGATCTCTCGGGTCTCTTGTTGTGGTAATTGTGCTCAGAATTAAGGTACGGATTTCGAGCTTGTGAATCAGCAGGTTTATGGCTTGAGTGAATTGTAGTTGCTGATATTGTGAGATGGTTGTGTATGTTTTGCTGTTGTGATTGCTGTTTTGCATATGAGTTATGCTAATTGTTGCATACACACATTATCATCTCATCTCAGCTATTGCAGCCATTGCTTTGTTGTTGTTTCTCTGTTTTCTTGCCAGGATGCGAGGGCGAGCGGTGATTCCGCACTCTCAGCTCCCTGCTGGGATTTGTTAGCCCCTATGCGCCGAGTGGTTAACTACCACAGTTCATAGGTTGGGCAACGGCAAGTTGAGCTGTTGATGCATCTGGTATTGGTGGGCGAGTAGGGGTGAGTGGGTAGCTCCCACATGTCCTACACTCACCGTGGCCACACATATCTATTGCAGATTCTGTTGAGCTATGCATTGAGTTCTTTGGATCCCTTCATTGGTTGTAGCCTTCGGCTGTTGTCCCTGGTCTCATGCATAGCATCTGAATTTTATTCATGCTGTTTACTTCTGTTTTATAGTTGCTCTCCATACTGGGGTTTGACCCCATGTCCCTCTGGGGCTTGGTTGTTTTGTTGCCTGTGTTGTTTTCAGGGAATGCAGGTTTTGCAGCTGGACGTGGGTTTAATCCAGCTGGAGGTGCCCCAGGAGGTGGTTAGAGTGTCCCAATTATGTATATTATTTATATGCACTGGTATCACCACGGGTGGGATGTCCCGGGTGATGCTTAGTTTATTGTAGCTGGATGATAGCCAGGGGATACCATTTTCTGTGCTGCCTTGTTGTTTGTTGTAGTCTTTGTTTGGTTGGTTTTGTTAAATTGGGATATCTATTTTGAGTATCGTTGTATTTTAAATTATATTGTTTTAAACCGTCAGGCCAAAAGCAAAAAATTTTACCCGCTTTTTAGTAGCTTCCGCTTGTGTTTGTGTGATTTTACTCTGTTGTGAGCACGAGGCCTGACAGCCACTCACGTTGCATTTTCTCCTCTAACTCCCACGTAGCTTCTTCTCTACCAGGCTTGCTCCATTGGACCATCACCAAGGGAATGGTCTTGTTCCTGAACTGTTTCTTCTTATTGTCCAAAATATTCAAGGGATACTCAACATAACTCAAAGTTCGATCCAGCTCCACTGTTAGAGTAGATGCCCAACTAGCCAACTTGTGGTGTGTGGGTTCTATTGACTCTTATTTATAACGATCTTTATTTATGAAATACGCATTTCTTTCATGGCATTCTTTATTTTCATTATGTTATAATGTTAACAATTGTGTTGGATAAAGACCTAGAATGCACCATAGTGTATGTTAGATGTAATAGTAGATATGATGGCTATCATGAAACACATCTAATAGTCACTGTGTATTCTGAACACGTTCCTAGTCGATTGGGCCGTCAAAATGAGGATAAGGCCGCCCGAGCTTGAGACTAGAATCTGCGATGTGAAGTACCATGTTTCATTGGTAGGGAACATTGTGATGTTCTGAGCATGCAGATGGATAGTGACCTGGTGATCTATCGAACTACCCTCGTTCGGACTTTCCAAGTGGTTACCATTTGTCGAGTGGATAAGTCCGAGGTCTTGGTTGTACTGATTAGTCCTCACTACTCGAAACGTCATTGAGACTCTACATGATAGGCACTCACTTTGACCCATTTACCGACTCATTTGGGGTCATTAGGTGGCGGGATTGGGTGAGGTCCCGATGCATGTAGGAGTCGATGCTACGTTGTCGAGGATTCACCGCTCGATTTTATGCGTTGATAGCCTATGCTATCTGAGGAGATAATAGTGTGATAAATCTCTGGCCAGAGTACTGGATGTGTTTTAGGTAAATGGGTTTGCCCAGTAAAACTCGCGATGTCACTATTTGATCTCCAAGATGTATGCATAGCTATTGGATCTCTAGCGACTCTCGATTTACCAATGGTCGTTGATCTGATCGGGATATATGTGTTGAAAGGACCATACTGTACGCTAACCACGATCAACTGGTTCTTGCAGGCACTATCAGTGATACCTAGGGAATCATGGGGCTATGTTGCTAGGCGCTTTACCATGATCCGATGGGCAAGTCCGAAATTGTGATTTCGGAGCCGCAATGGTTGTGGGCCCACGGCTAGCTGTATCTTCTGATCTGAACACGTTCCTAGTCGATTGGGCCGTCAAAATGAGGATAAGGCCGCCCGAGCTTGAGACTAGAATCTGCGATGTGACATGTTTCATTAGCTATTGGATCTCTAGCGACTCTCGATTTACCAATGGTCGTTGATCTGATCGGGATATATGTGTTGAAAGGACCATACTGTACGCTAACCACGATCAACTGGTTCTTGCAGGCACTATCAGTGATACCTAGGGAATCATGGGGCGATGTTGCTAGGCGCTTTACCATGATCCGATGGGCAAGTCCGAAATTGTGATTTCGGAGTCGCAATGGTTGTGGGCCCACGACTAGCTGGATCCCTGAACCATTGAGCGTCACACAAGTACTGGATTCACTATTCCCGCATGGAAACTGAGCTCAATGTGTTGAGCATAGGAGGAGGAATTTAGGGAGTGCGACTTCCTAAAAGTCAACAGGGGTCAAATTGCGATCTCCCATAGTTGAGGGGCTAAACTGCAATTTTGGACTAGGTGGTCTGAAAAATTGTTTTCGCATCATAATACTCAGTTTTGGAAACTGTGTAGATCGGTCCAATCAGATCGTCGATCGGAGTTATGATGAAGTCACGGTGATAGGGATGAACCGAATGTTCATACGTTGGACCGGGCCCACCCCAGGTCCAATGGGCCGGTTCAAGCCCATCACACCTATACTTATTCTTGAGTCTAGGGGTTGATGTATGACATTACAACACAACTCAACTCACACAAACCCTAGCCTCCAAGTTGGCCGCCGCCCCTCCCTCTCCACAACACCTCACGGCCGCCGCCCACCGCCGCTAGCCGTGATCGGACTTGTTCCGATCACCTTGTTGAGGAGATTCCGTTCGTGTCAAATTCGTCAGCTCTTCTAGTGCAGACTGACGAAGGAGTCCTGATTCCAGTCATGGACCGGATTAAGGAGATCTACCGTCGCCTACCTTGAAGTGCCGGATTCCCTGTGAATCTGGTCGGAGCCAGGCGCCTAGACGCCAGCAAGGTAACAATTCAAACACCCTATGGATGTTTGCTTGTTGTTAATATTATGTATTGAACGATTCCCGGTGCAAAAATTTTAAAACTTCCGCTGCGCCCCGGGAAACGGGATCCGGATCCGCGACTACGCCAACATCCACTACGTCAGTTCGCAACACATCAGAAGGATCCGGCTCATACTTCCTCAACATAGACACACGAAACACATCATGTAATGAGGAGAGTTCAGGTGGCAACAACAAACGATAATCCAAGGGACCGATCTTCTCCACAATCACATAAGGTCCAACATAACGAGGAGCTAACTTACCTTGTGTCCAAATCTCATAACACTTCTGAAAGGATAAACTTTCAAGAACACTTGATCACCAACTTGAAACTCTAAAGGCCTACACCTGTGGTTCGCATAGCTAGCTTGGCGATCTTGTGCAGCTTTCATACATTGTCGAATCAATCTATCTGATCTCTCATATGCTGCACAAATTCAGGAGAAGACAGCTACTTCTCCCCCACTTCTTCCCAACAGATTGACGATCTGCACTTCCTATCATACAACGCTTCGAATGGTGCCATTCCAATCGTTACTTGGTGGTCGTTATTCAACAAAAATTCCACCAAAGACAACGAATCTTGACAGCCACCACTGAAGTCCATAACAACAGCTCGCAACATATCCTCCAAGGTTTGTATCGTTCTCTCAGATTGGCCATCGGTTTGGAGATGCTAGGTTATACTCATAGCCAATCTGGTGCCTAAAGCTATTGCAAACTCTTCCAAAATCTGGAAGTAAACTTCGGATCTCGATCTGAAACTATGGACACAGGCACTCCACGCAACCGCACCACGAAATCTATGTACAGTTTCGCCATTTTCCTCAAAGAATTCGTCATATTGTAGGGAATGAAGTGAGCTGACTTCAAAATTCTATCGATTACTACCCAAATAGCATCACAACCTCGGATAGAACGAGGCAAATGGGTCACAAAATCCATAGCTACATGCTCCCAATTCCATGGAGGCACTTCTAAACTATGCAATAGTCCACCAGGTCTCATCCTTTCCGCCATAACTTGCTGACAATTCAGACAACGAGCAACAAAACCAGCAACATCGCTCTTCAAACCTGCCCACCAAAAGTGCGGCTTCAAGGCATGGTACATCTTCCTTGCACCGGGATGGAAACTATGTCTACTACAGTGAGCTTCCCTCAGGATCTCCTCCTTCAAATCAATCATATTTGGCACTACCAACCTACCACGAAACCTCAACAACCATAAGACGTGACATAATAATCCTCCAACTGCCCATCTCGAGTCTACAACTTCAACTCATGGATATACGGATCCGTTCTTTGAGTTGCTCTATTATCCGAAATAATCTGTGGCTCAACTTGAAAAGATGACACCAGAACATAGTCATCACCTGGGTAAAAATACCAACCAGTAGTGCTCAGATGCTCATGAACCTTTGAGATAGATAACGATGCAAGCATCGACACTTGAGCTTTCCTGCTAAGCGCATCAGCAACTACATTCACTTTCCCAGCCTGATACTGAATCTCACAATAGAAATCCTTGAGAAGCTCCATCCACCTACGCTGCCTCATATTCAAGTCGGATTGAGAAAAGTGATATTGAAGACTCTTGTGGTCGGTATAAACCACAAACTGTTTGCCATAAAGATACTGGATCCAAATCTTCAAAGCAAAGACAACGGCATCCAACTCCAAATCATGAACTGGGTATCGAGTCTCATGGGGTTTCAACTAACGGGAAGCATACGCAATGACTCGACCATGTTTCATCAACACGCAACCCAATCCATTAAGCAAAGCATCGGAACACACCACGAAACCTCCAGAACCTGAAGGTAAAGCCAACACTGGCGCTGTAGTTAGCTTCTCTTTGAGCAGTTGGAAGCTGTTCTCGCATTCTTCTGTCCAAACAAATCTCTTGTTATTCTGGGCCAATTGAGTCATAGGCTTAGCTATACTAGAGAATCCCTCGATAAAACGTCGATAATATCTAGCCAATCCCAAAAAGATACGGATCTATGAAACGTTCATGGGACGTTCCAAGTTTACTAAGGCCTCTACCTTACTGGGATCAACATACAATCCATCGGCCAAAATGACATGACCCAGAAACACTACTCTATCCAACCAAAACACGCACTTAGAGAACTTGGCGTACAACTGTGAGTCTCGTAGTGTCTGGAGGATCAACCTCAAGTGCTCTTTATGTTGCATTGGAGTCTTCGAGTAAATCAAAATATCATCTATGAAAACTATCACGAACTGATGGATAAATTCTCTAAAGACTCGGTTCATTAAGTCCATGAAAGCTGCAGGAGCATTAGTCAAACCAAAAGGCATAACCAAAACCTCATAATGCCCATACCTCGTACGAAAC
Source organism: Dorcoceras hygrometricum (assembly GCA_001598015.1). Taxonomy (NCBI): domain Eukaryota; kingdom Viridiplantae; phylum Streptophyta; class Magnoliopsida; order Lamiales; family Gesneriaceae; genus Dorcoceras; species Dorcoceras hygrometricum. The sequence goes on along the minus strand of KQ991171.1, from coordinate 209,872 downwards.
ACATTTTTCGCAACATATTCCTCTCGAATCCACAACTGATGATAACCTGAACGCAGATCGATCTTAGAATACACCGCTGAACCCTGAATATGATCGAATAAATCATCGATCCTTGGTAAAGGGTACTTATTCTTCACAGTAGCCTTATTCAGTTTCCGGAAGTCGATGCACATCCTCATGGAACCATCCTTCTTCTTTAGAAATAAGATAGGAGCTCCCCATGGTGACATACTCGGTCGAATAAAACCTTTCTCCAACAAATCATTAAGTTGTACCTTCATCTCTCTCAACTCAGCTGGTGCTAAACGATACGGGGTTCATGAGATAGGAGTTGTACCAGGTACCAACTCAATGCTGAGGTCGATCTCCCTCTTAGGAGGAAAACCAGGAATCTCCTTCAGAAACACGTCAGGGAAATCACGAGCAACGGGGATGTCACTAAGCTCTACGCACGAGTTTGAGGATGCATCCATGGCATAAATCATGAACCCGACATTGTCAAACGACAACAGGCCAAAAATCTCAATAGCAGAGATTAACGGAATCTTCGATTGGGAATCGTGGCTGTAGAAGTTCCACTTCTCGCCAAACTGGGGCTGAAAACACACAACGCCCTAGAAACAGTCCACGGTGGTCCTAAAACTAGACAACACGTCCATTCCCACTATGCAATGAAAATCCCACATAACAATCTGAATCAGGTTCGCTACCAACACATTTGCACCGAACCTAAGTATGCCATTCATCACAACCTCTGGGGAGAACAGGCTCGCACCGGCAGGAGTCACAACAGAAACAACATCACGCAAAATAGTGGTATGCAAACCATACTCAACCACAAATGCATCAGCTCTAAATGAATGTGATGCTCCAGTATTGAACAATAAAAGTGCTGGAAAATAAAAAACAGCACAAGTACCTACGATCACTCCTCCTCGTGTGCCCTCCGCTTGCTCCCGTGTCATGATATTAACCTGGGCATGTTGAGGTCCTGAGAACTGGGGTTGGGAAAACTGTCCAAAACGCGAAGAACCAGGCTGCTGAAACGGCCTATGTTGAGCTTCCCCCACCCTCTGCTGCTGAATAGGGAAAGAACGACCTCGAGATGACCCACCAGAACGACCCTGTGGTGGTGTAGCAATGTGCTGTGATCCAGCCAATGGACATACTCTCGAAAAATGTCCATATTGCCCAAAAATGTTGCAAGCACCCTGAACCCCCACCCACTGCGTCGTAGGGTGTTTAACTTCACATTGACCACAGAAGATAGCCCAAGGAATATTGCTGCTGCTCGAACTTCCCGAACCAGAAGAACTAGAACCCTGTTTCTTCTTGAACTGATGTCCACGGGGCCTAAAACTGTGGCGTCCAGATTGTTGCGCTGACTGCTGCGGCTGCTGAGATGACTGATAAGGTTTGGAAGGTTGTGCCCCTGGAACATTGGGACGTGTACCTTGTGCAGCTTGTGGCTGAATCCGAGACTGCGGTTCCGTAACCCTTCCTCGATGTCCATTGCTTTGTCCATCGCGTCCGCATAACTGGTAGTGAGCTCGCCAACACTAAGGAAAAAAGATCCTCGTTTAGCCCTTCCAAGAATCGGTTTCTCTTCTCCCTCTCACGGCCAGACACATGAGGAACATAGGCAAGGAGAGAAGAAAATCATCGAGCATACTCTCCCACCGATATGGTTCCCTGAACCAAGTTATCTAACTCTCGCTCCCGAGCATTCACGTAGGACTCCGGAACGTACTCCTGACCAACGTAGTACAAAAACTATCCCAAGTAATCCCCATACCAGTCTCCTCAAGAGTACGTGAAGCACCTATCCACCAGCGCTCGGCATTCTTCCTCAGTTGGAACGTCACCAAAATCATTATACGCTCGTCATCATAGTGCACTCGATCAAACAGCCCTGTAATGTGCTACAACCAGGACTCAGCATCGGAACTACTCTCGTCACCATCGAAAGTCTGAGGATTCATACTCTTAAATCTCGCCATAATCAGTTCCATTTAATCCACACAGGCTGCCAACAAATCAACCTCGTTGTCAAACTGTCTAGCGCGCCTACGAACAGGAACACTACGCTCCGTCTCCTCATTCTGAACCTCAGATTCTATCGGAATCTGCCTGGTAGCTCTACCCCTATGTCTAGGCGGCATCTAGGCAAACACTAATACAATAAGATCACACAGCAAAATATCACATAGTCAAGCACATGCAAAGTGGCTAGACTCAAATGTGATCAAAAGAATTCGAGCTCATCCCAGTTTAAGCTCTGATACCAAAAATGTCAGGCCCGGTGCAGAAAACAGAGGATAATCACGCAAATAACAACCGCAGAAGCATTTAAAAGTGGCTAAATTTTTCTCTTTGGCCTGACGTAGAAAACATAATTTAAAAATACACTTATACTCAAAATATTGGTTTTACAACAACCGAAGAACCAATAAACAATCAAATTACAATACAAGCATTGAGTATCCCAACAACAAAACTAATAATCAGCAATAGAACATCACATCCTTACGGTACATTCCCTGTGACGACTCTATTACATAATCATACAATATATATAACTGGGACACTCTATCCACCTCTCTTGGCATCGCCAGCTGAGTCATCTCCTCGACCAGTTGAGAAACCTTGGTAACCTTAACAACACAAAGTTAACCAAACAACCAGCCCCAGAGGGACGGGGGGTCAAACCCCAGTACGGAGAGCAATACATACAGCAAGTAGATGGCAACAGATATAAATGCACGTGCTATGCATGAGACAGCAGTAGGCAAAGGCAATAGGCTACAACAGATCAAGAAGCCAAAGGAGCTCAAGGACCAGCTCAACAGCTGTCAACAGATCGAACAAAGGGTAGTGTCCACGAAGCATGTGAGAGCGTGGTAGCTATCCACTCATCTCAACACACGGTACAAGAGCATAAACAGATCACTCAACCTGCTATTGCCAAAGCTCATGAGAGCGTGGTAGCTATCCACTAGTCTCATAGGGCCAAACAGATAACCCAGCAGGGAGATGAGGATCACGGTATTGCCGCTCGCCCTCAACAACAGCTCCTGGTACATACGGGTTAGCGCAACAACAACAAACGGCTAACAGATATGAGCTCAACAGGAAAGATGCGTGTATGCCAATGCAACAGCTTACAATAATCAGCAAAGAGACTGGTAGTAAGCAACAACGATACGACATCACACAATACACGCATTCCAGAAAGCATACACATATATCCATGCCTATCCCAAAGCTGTAAGACAAGCTCAAATCCGTACCTTTAGTTTCTAAGATACGATTACCACAACAAGAGTCCGAGTAACTCAAATATTCCACCTGCTTGGCGAAAAAACAACACCAGCTCAGGGTCATTATGCACAGAAACACAAATTGGGAGCCACCAGCTCAACCAAGTTCTATTCTACCCTTATAGCACAACAACTAGCTCTAAACAAAGCGCAAGCTAGAATCTAGTACTTAATCGAAGCACTACCTGAACAAAAGAACCAGATCCGCCAGTAAACGAACAATGACGCACCGTAGCTCCTTCGTGTTCTTCTTCCAGCTTAACCCAAGCCTTCTAAAGTGGTCGTAATGGAAGCGTCACAACAAGGGGAACTCAACGCTACCAATCTTGATCCAGTCGGAGTCTTCTACCACCGGCAATTGGAGAAGATAAGGTTCGGTGAACAGTAACTACGATATCGTGACAGAGTAAACTCATGGGAAAATATTCTAAGTGTGGGAAGAGTCGTGAGACCATAGTCAAAGTCTCTATAAATATAACTTAAATCTCCCCAAATCTGCTGAACAGTAGCCACCGACAACACAGGGCTCACAATTGATACCAACTCAGATCAGAGTACTACTCCAGATCTGGACTCTTGGCCAAAACAGATTTGGACTCCTCCAAACGACTTCGCACAGAAGTCAACTTTCCCAACTGGTACACATCATCCCGCTAGCACGAAATCTGCTATTGCTAAACGGCGTCGCTTCGGTCCAAACCAGAACACTCAGATCTCTTGCACTCAGACCATTCAAATCTGAAAGCCATGAACCGCACCGGTCTACACCAAAACCACAATCCAAGCCGATCCACACAATACTAGCAACTTGCACACCTCAAATCTGGTCTCTCCCAAAGACGTCGCTTCGCTATCCGTGTAGGAGATTCAACTAGCGTACCCAGACTGGCTTGCGACAACCAGATTTGACCAACATCCTTGATTTCCATCAACCAGCGCTAAAGCCGAAGTCACCAACCAGCACTTCTCAACTCCCAAATCTGGTTACTACCCCACAGAACTCTCCAACCGTCCAGAGTTGCTTCCAATACAATTACATAGAGACCCGATTGCGTTCACCAAGTATACCAGCTCGGAGCTGGACCATCCCAGATCTGCTCACGCCAGATCTGGTCTATACTAAACACGATTAATTAACTTAATTGTTCCACAAATATATCGGGTCTCACAATTATACTCCCATTAAGTCTAATATTTTTATTTAAATATCCATGACAAATAAGGATACATTTTAAATGGGTGGGAGCAAAATACCAGGCCCACTTTGATATGAGTTCAACAATATTACAACCAAAAAATATAAAACCTAGCATACACCTAACACATTGGGCTTGGCTCTCGATTATCCAAAACATTATCTATTCAATTAATCCAATTAATTGATATAAATAAAATAATCAAATCAAATTTGATTTTATCCAAAAAATTCATTTTTTAAATATAAAATCATATTTTAGAAATAAAATCTAATTTTTTAATTTTAATTGCATCAATTTTGGGAGTAAAACAATTTAAGTCCAATATCTCAAAATATTTCAAAAATTAAATTTTGGTCCAACAAAAAGCCCAATAGCAACTATCGGTCCAAAAACCCCTCGGGCCGCCCGAGACAAGGCCGGAAAGACCCTAGGATTCAAATTCCACCACCGAATCTCTGCCCCAGCATAGCCGCACGGGCGGTGCCCCGTCGCCCACATGTGTGCAGCACGCGTGCTGCACACCGTGCGCGTCCCTGTGCGCGACGTGCACGCACGGGGGGCGGCCACCTACGTGACCAGCTTGCGTAGGAGGGGCGGCGGATACACGCACAAGCGTGTGGGACGTGCGTGCATGGGTATCGGCCAGCGGGCACAGTGCCCGGTGGGATGTGCATGTGAGGCGTGCGCGACAAATGCGCAACGCCCGCCGCAACGTGCGTGAGGGATGCCCGCGGTGGCTGGGTGGTGGTGGCGCGGCGTCGTGCGGCCGGAAAATAATATTTTTTTTAAAACGAGATTTTTTTGCAATTTAGCAGAATGGTGTATTGACAAATCCGAGCCAAAGCTCTGATACCAATGTTGGCTTAGCGGCGTATCCAGTTCCCGCTCCCGAGGCAAAACGGAAGTTTTAAAATTTTTGATCCCGGGAATGGTCAATATACCTTAACAATAATCTAAACATTCATATGATGTTTAGAAGTTTACCTTTCTAGCGTCTAGGCCCCTGGCTCCGACCATTTCTACGAGGGAATTGGCACTTCAACGGTTGAACGGCTGCATCGACGCATAATCTGGTCCACAATCAGAATCTCAACTCCTTCGCCGGTTTGCTCTAGAAAACCGACGAAAATTTCACGGATGGAATATCCTCGCCGAGACGGTCGGAACAAATTCCGGCGGCGGGCCGCGACGGCACGGCAAAGGGAAGGAGGAAAAGGAAAGAAAATGTAACTAAGAGGGAGAGCACTCAATCCAACTTGGAGAAGGAGAGTTATTCCCATATTTTGGTGCGAGTATTTATAGATTTTCCATGGTCTTAAACCAGGTTAATGGGCTTGGGTCGGGCACAGGCCCACTGAACATTGGTTTCAAGTCCATCATTATGGCTTCATCATAATCACGATCGACGATCAGATCAGACCGATCTACACAGTTTACAAAACTGAACATTATGATGTGAAAACATTTTCAGACCACTTAATCCAAAATAGCAGTTACCCTCTATCAACTTTAAGTATAGTCACACTAGTCCAAGCCAATTTTGAAAATCTCATTTCCACCCCAGTTAATTTTAGGAAATCACACTTCCATCCTTCCTCCTACTATACTCAACAAATTGAGCTTAATTTCCGCACGGGAATTGAGAAACCAGTACTTGTGTGACCCTCAATGGTCCAGAGATACAACTAGCCGTGGGTTCACAACATTAATGACTCCCAAAAGACATTTTTGAACTTATCCATCGGATCATGGTAAAGCGTCTAGCAACATTGCCTCATGATCCGCTAGGTATCACTGATAGTGCCTGCAAGAACAAGTTGGTCATGGTTAGCGTACAGTACGGTCTTTTCAACTCAAATATCCCGATCAGATCAACGACCATTGGTAAATCGAGAGTCGCCAGAGATCCAATAATCATGCATACATCTTGGAGATCAAATAGTGACATCGCATGTGTTACTAGGTAAACTCATTTACCTAAAACACATCTAGTACTCTGCCAGAGATTTGTCACACTATTATCTCCTCAGATAGCATGTGATATCCATGCACAAGGGCGAGCGGTGAATCCTTGACAACGAAGCATCGACTCCTACATGCATCGGGACCTCAAATTCTGCTCATAACTCTTCAACTGTCTCAACGCATATGCGATAAGCTTGCCACCCTGCATCAGCACTGCACCTAACCCTCTCATGGATGCATCTGTGTACACCACAACCTCCTCATGATCCACTGACATCACTAAAACAGGCGCTGAAGTGAGAGCCTCCTTCAGCTGATCGAAGCTCCTTTGACACTCAGGACTCCACACATATTTCACATTATTCTTGGTCAGGGCTGTCAAGGGCACTGAAATCGAAGAGAAGCCCTTGATGAATTTGCGATAATAACCTGCTAAACCCAAGAAAGTGAATCTCTGCTGCATTGTTTGGAATCCCCCAATTCTGAACTGCCTCCACCTTTGATGGATAGACTGAAATCCCATATCCAGAAATGATATACCCCAAAAATGCCACCTGCTCAAGACAAAACTCGCACTTGCTGAACTTGGCATACAACCTGTGCTCTCTCAATGTCTGCAATGTGGTCTAAAAATGCTGTCTATGCTCCTCTAAGCTCCTCGAGTATACCAAGATGTCATCGATGAATACTATGACGAATTGGTCTAAATACTGCCTGAAAACCCGTTTCATCAAATCCATGAAGATCGCTGGGGCATTCGTCAGTCTAAACGGCATCACCAAAAACTCGTAGTGGTCGTAACGTGTCCAAAATACAGTCTTGGACACGTCCTCATCTCTAACCCGCAACTGATGGTGCCCAAATCTCAAATCAATCTTGGAGAAAACCGAAGTTCCCTGCAGCTGATCAATCAAATCCTCAATCCTTGGGAGTGGGTACTTGTTCTTCACTGTAACATGGTTAAACTCCCGGTAGCCGATCCCTGTACAACACTGGCCGTCGATATCTCCTCTATCGACGGAAGCATCACTACGAGAGCCACATCCAAGATCTCCGGAATGATACACATCCTCTGTGCGAACGCACTATAAATTAACGAGTGGGTAGCCCCTGAGTCTATCAAGGCAGTGGTAGTGACACCAAGCACACTAATCTTTCCTGAAATAGAAACATCACCAATTCATGCGTTTACAGACGATCTAGATTCCCAAATACAGTTTAGATGCCTAATACATTTCTAGGTTCGCTAGTCCTACCCGTCTATGTTCCCAAAGCACGTTCTAGAAGGTATACAATTCTACTAGATTCACCCAACGGCCTAAGGCATAAAACCTACTAGCAGTGTTCTACTCAGCATGCAATTTCAACACACCAAAATACCAACATACCAAAATCACGAAACGACGGAAATTCTAAAGAGGAATATCTGTGAGCATTGTCGTGTCTGGATCCGCAGCCTCTGCCTGCATCACGTAGACACGACCTGTGGCCTGTCTCCTCTTAGGGCAATCCCTAGAAATATTCCCTGGCTCCTTGCAGTGATAGCACCTACATGATCCCGCCATACAAGATCCTGAATGCTGTTATTGCACTCCTTGCAGTTCGGTGCCCCTCAAAGTCTAGGGGCGCTGGCCCCCTGCTGCTACGGCCCTTATTGGCCCTGAGGTCTCTTCTGCTGCTGCCCCTGTGGAGTTGGGTCCTTAGGAGGCCCATGAAAAGATCTCTTCACTGCCTTCTGTGAAGACTGACCCATGACGGGCTGCTGTAGCTACCGCTTCCTCCGGAAGTCCTCCCTCATGTTTTTCGGGCCCTTCTCAGACCGGTAAGATCTGTTCACTGCTGACATATATGTAACCACGTCTTCCATATTGACATTGTGGCGGATTTCTGGTCGAAGTCCATCAGTAAACTGCTGCAGCTTCTCGCTCTCCACTGTCGCGATCGAGGGCACAAAGTGACACCCCCACTTGAACTGCCGCACATACTCAGCAACAGACTTGTCTCCCTGACGGAGACTCATGAACTCCCTGATAAGATTGCTCCGGGTGTCCACAGTGAAATACTTCTCAAAGAAACCGACCTTGAACCTCTCCCAAGTTAGGCTCGCCAGAATCAAACCAACCACGAGCTCTCCCACCAAAGAGCGGCATCTCCCTTCATCATGAAGATAGCACAACAAACCACGTCAGCATCCGGGAGACCCATATAGGCAAAGATGGTCTCCAATGATAGGATCCACTCCTCAGCAACGAGTGGATCAGTAGTACGAGCAAACTCCTTGGGTCCCTGCTTGCGGAACCTCTCAGCGACGTCTTCCTCATTTTACTTCCGGGTCGCTCCGACTTTCTCTCCAATAACCTGGTGATCCCGGCCAGCATCTCCACGCTGGCCCTCTCATACGATGTCAACTGAGGAGGTGGGGGAGGAGGAGGAGGCGTAGCATCATCCTGCTGGGTCCTGTCACGTCTGGAAGGCATACTGGAACGCAAAACCCATTCACGTAAATCTAAGTGCATGACTAAGCGTCTAACTATTAAACTCTTATGGTAAAACTAGAAAATAGAACATGCATCATACGAAAATAAACATGAATCGTAAAACTATAAAACTTACAGACTGGCAGTGCGACTTCCGAGCTCCACGCAGAAGGCTAGTACCCCTCAAGAACCACCGCTCTGATACCAACTGACACGAACCATACTGTAGAAATTTTTTTTAAAACTAAATTGCGGCATTAACAATCTAAAAAGCATTGCTCGTCCCTTTAAAACATTTCCTCAACATTGCTTTAAAACATAAATAAATGAGTAACTTAAAACATAAAGTCGTCCATACTGTTTAAAAACCAGATTAAGTAAAAGTTGCGGAAATAAACATGACTGATAAAATAACTGAAAATGTTTCACAACATGAATAATACGTCGAAGTGGCCATGTGGTACAACTAAAACAGGCGCTCAGAGGTCCTCACGTCGATAGACATAAAATCAACAGGGTCATCACCTGTACCATTTAAACCTAGTGAGCCTAAAGGCCCAGCATCTCTATCTGAATAATAACAAGGTACATATAATAAAAGCGCTTGCAAGTATATACGTATAGTAAAATAACTTCAAAACATGTGTGCATGAATGATAGTAAAACATGCGTTGAAACTCTTCATAATAGTACATGATCATATGTTGTAACATACTAAGGCATGAGCATAACATAACGTAACGTAAAATGGCGTGCGAGTCATATCCATTAAGTGTGAGCCATAACATAAGAGGTTGATCAATCTAAGAACCAACGTACGTGGCGATGCGGTTCACGCGACCTTACCTCGGGGTCCCTCGCACCTCTATGCTGCCACTTCACCATATCGTGATCACATGGATCCACAAGCTCATAATACTTAAACAGGGTATCCCGACTAGCTCCCATCGTAAACTTGCCACACATCACTTCAATCCCTCGAATATATTTTTCTTTTCTTTCGAGCCTTAACATTTTCATAAAGCTTCATGATGCGTGCATTTCATAAAAACATGCAATTTAAAAGGCTTTGCTCGTCAATATATATTTAATTCCTTCATTTAAAACATTATCATATATAAAATACTACATATATAATTAAATATATATTCACGGAGTTCTATATTTTCTACTCTGGTCAAGGACTGGTTCAGGTACCCGGCACACTAACTCTGAGCCCAAAAGCCTAGACTTAACTTTAAAATGACATGTAACCCTAAACATGACTTGGCCCATAACTTTAAAATTGAACTTTAAAAAATTTATAAAATACTCACTCCTTTACTTGCAAATCAAACATAAAAATTTGACTAAGTAAAAATCACATTGACCAAAATTTTGAATTTAAAATTATAAAAGTATTAGTCCCATGAAATAATTAAAGTTTGACTTTAAAACATTTGACCTAAAAATCTTAAAATTGGACCTAAAATTTTAAAATAAAATACCCGGTCCAGAAATAAAGTAAGTCGGATAAAACTTAAAATCTTTTGACTCAACCCTTGACTAACCGACCCGGTCAATCAAACCAACCAAACCGGTCCAATCGAACCAACCAAACCGGTCCAATCGAACCGGACCTCACGCCTCACAAACCCTAGCCGCATGCCACCATGCACGATGCTACTTCCAGCCAACTTCCTCCCTATTCCGGCCACCACTAGCCGGACCACGCCGACTCGACCACCCCCTGGTCCAGTCGGTCCTCCTAGACCTAGCCATGGTTCAATCCATCGGCACAAGGCTCATACGAAACGCGAAAACGGAGCGGCCGTGCGTGAAACTTGGCGGTTGTGACCAACCGTGAATCTTGGTTAGACCAAGGTGTCGAGCCACCTTCCCTACCACCATGGACCACCATCGGACCTCCTAAACCCGAGCCCTAACCACTCAAACCGTCCATGACCGATGCAAGTTAAGAAACGTGTCAAACATGTAATGAAAACTATGAAACCTGCATGAATCTTAAACATGAAGTATAGATCAATTCAAATCACGTACAATTCATGAATTTGTTCATTAAAAACAGTATAATATGTCCTAAAGGGTGAGAAAATAAGAGATATTACATGCCTTGTTTTGAGAACAATGAAGAACTGCGAGTTACCGAAGCGGGGACACGAGATCGGGACAAACCACCTTGGATTACACCAAAACTTTAAGAACTCGTGCAAGGGGAGAGGGGAGTGGCGTGAGAGTGACGGGGAAGGAGGTGGAGGCTAGGGTTACAAGAAAATTAGGGTTGTGAGAATGAGTGATGTCAAAAATGACCCCTTAAAATGTTTTAATTAGGAAATAATGGAGTTTTCCAAAACTAACCCTCCACTAATTTAAAATGATGAATAAAATCTGAACATGGGCTTTAAAATCTTAAAGTTTCGTAATATGTGGCCTTCTCAATTTTAAAATATAGGAAGGTTCATCAAAACAGCTCGTATAGGCGAAAAACGGGTTCCCCTCAACTAATAATCATAAAAGCTCATTTTTCGTAAATAATGCTTAAAATATAAATTTTAGCTCTTAAAAATATGAGGGCTTAAAAAAATTTAAATAAATTTCCATCTCGATCATCCATAGTCTCCTCCACGCGTCCGGAACTCAAATGACTAAAAACATATAATGCATATCATGAAATATTAGACTATAAATAAATCACATAAAATAGCATATAATTTTATAAAATAATTTTGCCCCCTAGTCATCTACTCATTTCCACGTAATTAGGATTTTTGGGCGTTACACCACTCCAGATCAGCACATCCCTTCCGGATCAACAAGCTTGACTAGATAAACTCAACGGTACCAGATCAGCATAGCTCGATCAAATCAACATAACTCAATTTGATCAATGCATCCTGATCCCTATCAGGCAGATTGATCACAATCATCACAACTCGATCCTGATCAGCAGAGCTTGATCCTGTTCAGCACATATCTATCCCATTCAGCATAGATCGATACAATCAGCATAGATTTATCCCGATCATCATAGCTTGCCTCAAATTTTATTTTTCCTGAACCTTACATGTGAGGATTGAGATTCTAAAATTTGTGATTTATTGGGTAATCAAGTTTTGTTTGGGATTAGTCACGGGAGTTATGGATTTTCGAATTTCAGATTTGGCTTAGAGTTGTTCAGATTCGAGTCGCTAGGCGCTATCGGGAGAAATATGTGTTGAATTTGGTGTTGGTTCGTTGAGTCTTTCGATAGAGATCTGATTCCAGTAAGTATTCAGATGTGAATACTCAGTTGAGGTGTATGCGAGTGACATCTGAGTAGTAGAGGCTGGCGGGGGAAGTGATGCGTCGTCGTTTCGCAATTTCAGATGTCTCGCTAGTGTATGGGAGCTGTTTAGTGGCGTGACTAGATTTAAACGCGGGTCAACGGTGCTGTGTAGCGAGCGAACGCTGATGTAAGAGTTGGAGTAGAAGGTGCCACGTGTTGGTCAACGTTGCTGAGTTGACCATTGTTTTGAGCGTTATTCAGATCTGCTTAAGCGTGGGCAGCAGTGAGTGCTGAGATCTGTTTCTTACGTAAGGCAGCGCGACGTCGTTTTTCTTGTGCGAGCAGGAACCTTGGTACGTCGTCGTTTTGATTAGTTACTCTTGTGTTTAGCGCTAGCATTGACAACTCAGATTTGAGTTAACACTAGGATAAGATTTGAGGACATGTGCCTTAGTGCTAAGATCTGATGCAAGGATTTGTTTATGTTGGTGTTAACTTCCACTGTAGGCTTTGAATCGAAGATTTAAATGCAAGAGCTGATTAGCACTTAGCGTATTTCGAACCCGACATTTCTTATCGTCTTTCCCAGTGAAACCCTCGATAGTTACTGTTCATTGAAAAATATTTCTCCGATTTACCGTCGATTTCCGACGTAGTTTGGAGCAAGGTGGGTGGCGCTGAACTCGTATCGACCTGAGTCGATGCGTAGGAGGAGCACAAAGGAATTTCAGTGTTCGTGAATTTGTACGATAGCTGACCCGAGAGTTCTTTAGCTCGTTTGAGATTCTGGATTTGAGCTCCTAGACAGTTCTTGCTGTGTTTGTCGAGACCAACGAGGAAGCAGATTTGAGCAGGCTGAGGTTGTCGTGCCATGGTGAGATCTGTTGAGGTAGAAACTGAGATCTGAGGTACGAATTGAGCTTCTGATTACAGCTTTGGCATAAGCGTGTATTATTTTGGAGCATGGATGGTGTTTTGCGTATTCTGTTTTTTACGTGAAACAGGTTTGGCTCATTGCTTGAATTTATGTTCTGTTTTACGTGAATTATGCATGTGGAAATCAGATATGAATTTCTTGGCATACATGCATACATATTGAGCCTGTTGATCGATTGAAACCTGATTAAGAGCCACATTGTGATCGACAGATAAGATGTGCCGTGCCTGAAAGGTCCAACGCTATCATCGGAGTGGTGACCGACTGAGTCGTCGTGTCTGAATACCACCGAGATGTGATGGTTAATTGAGTGGCCAGCCCTAAAGATCACGGACCGAAGATTTCCACCGGCTGATTAGTTGTGTGTGGTATAGAGGCTCGCCTTTGATTTTTTAGCTGACTCGTTGGCCTATATAATCGATTCTTTCACAGCCCTCATGCATTCATGTTTTGATATACTGAATGTTTATGAGTTGCTGTTGTCTTAGTGCTCTTCGTACAGAGGTTTGACCTCGTATTTCATTTCCTACTTTGGTGTTCTTGGGTATGTGTTGCCTATTGCAGGAGCTACTGGTAATCTGGCTGGACAGAGTGGAGCTTCAGCTAGTAGATCCCCGTTTGGTTGAGTCCCATTGTATTTATATTATGTATTGAACCAGGGGATGCCCTGAGTTTCTATGTATTTTGGGGATCTGTTGTTTAAGTTTGATTGATTACTTGCTTGTGGTTGGATTTGAGTAAATCCTATTTTGAGTATGTATTATTTTGAATGATTGTTTTATTGTTCAGGCCCAAACGTTTGAAAAATTTTTAAGCCCTATTTTTATGCCTCCGTGATTATGTTCTTAATTGTGCTTTAATCCTGGTCGATTAGCATGGGGCTTGACACTTTTGGCATTAGAGCTTAAACTGGGATAAGCTCGTTTTCCTTTGATCACGCTCTAGTCTAGGCATAGAGTTTTTATTTGATTTCTTACTTGACTCTGTGACTTGTGTGACATGATATCTGTCTCTGTGATTATCTGCTGTTGGTCTTACCTTGAGATTTGATTAGATGCCACCGAGGAGAGGTAGAGGTAGGACTGCTAGACGTTTCACTGAGGAGTCTAGAGCCTCGTAGAGTGACGAGGATGTGCAGCAGAATATTCCTTTGCGTCGTAGAGAGAGACAGGCAGAGGTGGAGGATGTGACAAGACAGATAGGTGAGATGGAGTTAGTCTTGGCCCGATTTTAGAGGACGAATCCCCCTACGTTCACTGGCGCTGAGGGTGGCCTTTTGGCTGAAGGCTGGTTGGAGCAGATGGTGGACTTGTTTGATACTTTGGAGTACACCACATAGAGGAGACTGAAGTTGTCAGTTTTGCAGTTGAGAGAGCATGCTCAACGTTTTTGGAAAGGTACTTCCCGAGTGATGAGAGAGACCGGATCCTTGGTTTCTTGGGAGAGCTTCTGTGCAGCGTTTCGACAGGAGTATACCCCAGAGTCGTACTTCAATAACCGAGAAAGGGAGTTCGACAATCTGAAGCAAGGAAATTTGAAGGTTGATGAGTATGCCAGATAGTTTTACTCCCTTTTGGCGTATGTCCCTCACGTTTCTAGCCAGGAGCGGACAAAGAGGAACAAGTTCATCAAGGGATTGAGGCCAGAGTTGTTTTAGTTGGTGTTGGCTGGTGCCCCATCGACGTATGCTGAGGCTGTGAATCGAGCGATTGATATTGAGGAGAGTTTGTTGGATGCACCGATGCAGGTTCCGATGATAATTGGATGAGGCTACCTTCCTACGCCTGAAGGTACGCATTCTTCCCAGTCTCCTCAGACTTCGCAGCAATCGAACCGTCAGAGGTTCAGGCCTCATGGGAAATAGTTTAAGAAGAAATCGAATTCGAGTTCCTCTGGTTCTGTGATCTCTGGTGGCAGTGGATCAGGAGGAGTGTATTGTGGGAAGTGCTATGGTAAGCACATGACTTCGCAGTGCCGTGGAGTTCAGGGGACTTTCCACAACTGTGGGCAGCCTATACACTTTTTGAGAGTGTGCCCTTTGTTGAGGGGACAGTCTTCGGTTCCTTCGCAGCGGCTGGTGGTTCTTCGTAGAGGCCGCAACCTCCTGACCCAACCCAACGATCTGGATTCCAACCCCTTGAGCCGTCTAGGTTTGGAGGACCTTCGAGACCACATTTTCCGAGACCGCATCAGGCTCAGGTGAATGCTTTGTCGAGGGATCAGGCCGATGAGATACCTAGTGGAGTTATCGCAGGTACATGCTCTATCATTGATTTTCCTGCGAGAGTTTTATTTGATACTGGAGCATGACAATCCTTTGTTTCTGCATGGTTTGTGCATGAGTGTGGGTTGAGAGTTACACCATTGTGTGATGTTGTATCTGTGTCCACTCCTGCTGGTGTGTGGTTGTTGTCCCGTGATATTGTGGTGGATTGTGTGATTCGGTTTGATCAGAATGTGATAGTGGAGAATTTGATCTCTCTGGAGATGAGGGATTTTGATTGTATCTTGGGAATGGATGTGTTGTCCAGCTAGAAGGCTACTGTGGATTGTTTCCATGGTGTGGTGAAATTTTGCCCCGAGTCGGGAGAGAAGTGGGATTTCTACGGTGCTGACTCGCGCTCGAAGATTCCACTGCTGTCTCTCATGGTGATGTTTAGTGTGTTATCGCTCGGTAACGCTGGATCCATGATTTATGCGCTCGATGTTTCCCAAGCGTCGCGTTTGGAGTTGAGCAATATCCCGATTGTCAGAGAGTTTCCAGATGTGTTTCCAGATGAGATTCCTGAAATCCCTCCGAGAAGAGAGATTGTTTTCAATATAGAGTTGGTGCCAGGGACAGTCACGATTTCTAGAGCTCCGTATCGGTTGGCACCAGCTGAGCTAAAAGAACTCAAGGATCAGTTGAGAGATCTTTTGGATAAAGGTTTCATCATACCGAGTATGTCGCCTTGGGGAGCTCCGATTGTGTTTGTCAAGAATAAAGATGGGTCTATGAGGATGTGTGTAGATTTTCGGCAGTTGAATAAAGCAACGATAAAAAATAAATATCCGTTGCCGAGGATTGATGACTTGTTTGATCAGTTGCAAGGATCGGCAGTATACTCGAACATTGACTTGCGCTCTGGTTATCACCAGTTGCGAATTAGAGATGCTGATGTGGCGAAGACAGCTTTTCGGACGAGATACGTGCATTATGAGTTTCTTGTGATGCCGTTTGGGTTGACGAATGCCCCAGCTGTTTTCATGGATTTGATGAACTGCGTCTTCAATGAGTATATCTATCGTTTCGTTATTGTCTTCATAGATGACATCTTGGTGTATTCGAGAAGTTTCAGAGAGCATAAGGAGCACCTGAGATTGGTATTGCAGAAGTTGAGAGACTTGCAGTTGTATGCCAAGTTCAGCAAGTGTGAATTTTTTCTGGATAGAGTAATCTTTTTGGGTCATGTGATTTCTGTGCAAGGTATTTCTGTGGATCCTAGTAAGGTCGAAGCAGTTCCTAACTAGGAGCGATCTAGTAATGTTTCCGAGATTCATAGTTTCTTGGGACTTGCTGGCTATTATAGGAATTTTATTGAGAAGTTCTCTTCAATAGCTAGACCGATGACTCAGCAGACCCAGAAGGATAGGAAGTTTGTTTGGACTGATGAGTGCGAGTCGAGTTTTCAAACACTTAAGGAGAAGTTGACCACTGCTCCTGTGTTGGCTTTACCATCTGGATCTTGAGGTTTTGTGGTTTGCTCCAATGCATCCCTGAGTGGTTTAGGATGTGTTCTGATGCAGAACGGGTACGTGATTACGTTTGCATATCGACAGTTGAAGCCCCATGAGACGAGGTACCCTGTTCATGACTTGGAATTGACAGCGATTGTCTTTACCTTGAAGATCTGGCGTCACTATTTGTATGGTGAAGAGTTTGTGGTGTACACTGACCACAAGAGTTCGAAGTATATCTTCACCCAGTCAGATCTGAATATGATACAACGTCGCTTGATGGAGTTTCTCAAGGATTTCGATTGTGAGATTCAGTATCAGCCTCGCCGGATGAACTTGGTAGCCGATGCTTTGAGTAGGAAAGCCAAGCCTGCGATGCTAACATGTTTGAGTATCTCGAGAGTCCACAAGCAGTTGGGTACTTCTGGTTGGAGATTCCAGCCGAGTGATCAGTACTTCGTAGTTTCTTCGATTCAGGTTGAACCACAGATTGTGATTGACATCAGGGAGGCACAGAGGACTGATCCTTACATTCATGAGATGAAGATTAAGGCCCAGAATGGTCAGTCTGAATATTTTACTGTTGCTTCTGATGGGTGTCTGAGATTTCGAGGTAGACTAGTGGTTCCGAACCTGATAGATTTGAAAGAGACTATTTTGAATGAAGCGCATTTAGTCGGTACAGTGTGCATCCAGGCGAGAGAAAGATGTACCATGCCTTGAAGTCTCACTACTGGTGGGAAGGCATGAAGAGCGACATTCTGGTTTTGTTGCTAGATGTTTGAACTGTCGGCAGGTCAAGGCCAAAAGGATGAGACCTGGTGGATTGTTGCAAAGTTTAGAAGTGCCTCAGTGGAATTAGGAGAACATTTCCATGGACTTTGTGACTCATTTACCTCGATCGAGTAGGGGATGCGATGCGATTTGGGTGGTGATTGATATACTTTCGAAGTCAGTCCATTTCATTCCCTATGATGTGAGGTGTTCGATGAAGAAGATGGCGAGATTGTACATCAACCAGGTGGTTAGATTGCATGGAGTTCCTTTGTCGATAGTGTCCAACAGAGATCCAAGATTCACATCTAGATTCTGGAAGAGTTTGCAAGCAGCTATGGGTTTGATATTGGCGATGAGAACTTCCTATCATCCTCAGACAGATGGCCAATCTGAGAGGACCATTCAGACTTTAGAAGATATGCTCCGAGCAATTGTGATGGATTTCAATGGTGGCTGGCAGGATTCTTTATCCTTGGTTGAGTTTTCTTATAACAACAGCTACCAAGTGACTATTGGGATGGCACTATTCGAAGCGTTGTATGGTCGCAAGTGTAGATCTCCAATATGTTGGGAAGAAGTTGGTGAAAAAAAGCTTTCGACCTCTGATTTTGTACAGCATATGAAAGATCAGGTTTCGTTAATTCGAAGTAGAATGAAGGCTGCACAAGATCGCTTCACTAGCTATGCTAACAGAAGACATCGACCTCTGGAATTCGAAGTTGGTGATAGAGTATTCCTTAAGATTTCTCCTTTCAAAAGTTTTATGAGGTTCAGATTTAAGGTCAAGTTAGCTCCTAGATTTGTTGGTCCCTTTGAGATTGTTGAAAGGATTGGACAGTTGGCTTATAGATTGCAGCTGCCTGATGAATTAGCAGCGATACATGATGTTTTTCATGTGTCAATGTTGAGAAACTACGAGCCAGATCCATCCCATGTGTTGAGGACTGATGAAGTTGAGCTGGATTCTGCCTTGAGCTATGTTGAGTATCCAGTTCAGATTCTGGATAGGAAGGAGAAGCAGTTGAGGAATAAGATTATTCCGTTGGTGATGGTTCAATGGAGTAAGCATGGCCAAGAGGAAGCCACCTGGGAAGTTGAGGAGAAGATGAGACAAGAGTGGACTCATCTGTTTGAGATTTGACAGTGGAGTTGTGTTGGTTAATTTTGGCGTTTTATTGATTCTGCCCCGTGTTTGTCTTTGATTTCGAGGACGAAATCTCTTAAGTTGGGGAGAATGTGAGGATTGAGATTCGAAAATTTGTGATTTATTGGGTAATCAAGTTTTGTTTGGGATTAGTCACGGGAGTTATGGATTTTCAAATTTCAGATTTGGCTTAGAGTTGTTTAGATTCGAGTCGCTATGCGCTATCGGGAGAAATTTGTGTTGAATTTGGAGTTGATTCGTTGAGTCTTTCAATAGAGATCTGATTCCAGTAAGTATTCAGATGTGAATACTCAGTTGAGGTGTGAGCGAGTGACATCTGAGTAGTAGAGGCTGGCCCGGGAAGTGATGCGTCTTTGTTTCGCAATTTCAAATGTCACTCTAGTGTATGGGATATGTTCAGTGGCGTGAATAGATGTCAATGTGGGTCAACGGTGCTGTGTAGCGAGCAAACTCTGATGTAAGAGTTGGCACAGAAGGTGCCACGTGTTGGTCAACGTTGCTGAGTTGACTGTTGTTTTGAGCGTTATTCAGATCTGGTTAAGCGTGGGCAGCAATGAGTGCTGAGATCTACGTAAGGCAGCGCGACGTCGTTTTACTTGTGCGAGCAGGAACCTTGGTACGTCGTCATTTTGATTAGTTACGCTTGTGTTTAGCGTTAGCATTGAGAACTCAGAATTGAGTTAACGCTGGGATAAGATTTGAGGACATGTGCCATAGTGCTAAGATTTGATGCACAGATCTGTTTATGTCGGCGTTGACTTCCACTGTAGACTTTTACTCGAAGATTTAAATGCAAGAGCTGATTCACTTAGCGTATTTCGAACCCGACATTTCTTATCGTCTTTCCCAGTGAAACCCTCGATAGTTACTGTTCATCGAACACTATTTCTCTGATTTACCGTCGATTTCCGCCGTAGTTTGGAGCAAGGTGGGTGGCGCTGAACTCGTCTTCCTTAGCCCTTTCGATTTTTACCAGTTAGGCGACCTGAGTCGACGTGTAGTAGGATCACGAAGGAATTTCAGTGTTCGTGAATTTCTACGATAGCTGACCCGAGAGTTCTTTAGCTCGTTTGAGCTTCTGGATTTGAGCTCCCAGACAGTTCTTGCTGTGTTTGTCGAGACCAATGAGGAAGCAGATTTGAGAAGGCTGAGGTTGTCGTGCCCTGGTGAGATCCGTTGAGGTATAAACTGATATCTGAGGTACGAATTGAGCTTCTGATTACATCTTTGGCATAAGCATGTATTATTTTGGAGCATGGATGGTGTTTTGCATATTCTGTGTTTTTACGTGAAACAGGTTTGGCTCATTGCTTGAATTTATGTTCTGTTTTTACGTGAATTATGCATGTGGAAATCAGATATGAATTTCTTGGAATACATACATATATATTGAGCCTGTTGATCGATTGAAACCTGATTTAAAGCCACGTTGTGATCGGCAGACAGATGTGTCGTGCCTGAAAGGTCCAACGCTATCATCGGAGTGGTGACCGACATAGTCGTCGTGTCTGAATACCACCGAGCTGTGATGGGTAATTGAGTGGCCAGCCCTGAAGATCACGGACCGATGATTTCCATCGGTTGATTGGTTGTGCGTGGTATAGAGGATCGCCTTTGATTTGCCAGCTAACTCGTTGTCCTAGATGACCGATTCTTTGACAGTACTCATGCATTCATGTTTTGATATACTGCATGTTTATGAGTTGCTGTTGTTTTAGTGCTCTTCGTACTGAGGTTTGACCTCATATTTCTTTTCCTGCTTTTGTGTTCTTGTGTCTGTGTTGCCCATTGCAGGAGCTACAGGAAATCTGGCTGGGCAGACTGGAGATTTAGCTAGTAGATCCCCGTTTGGTTGATTCCCAGTGTATTTATATTATGTATTGAACCAGTGGATGCCGTGAGTTTCTATGTATTTTGGGTATCTGTTGTTTAAGTTTGATTGATTACCTGCTTGTGGTTGGATTTGAGTAAATCATATATTGTGTATGTATTATTATGAATGATTGTTTTATTGTTCAGGCCCAAACATTTGAAAAATTTTTAAGCCCTATTTTTAAGCTTCCGTGATTATGTGCTTAATTGTTCTTTAATCCTGGTCGATTAGCATGGGGCCAGACATTACATTTCTCCCCCACTAAAAGAAAGATTTATTCCTCAAAATCTAATTACGCACATACAAAAAATAAACCAGAAAAAGCCACTACACACCAGCAACCAGCAAAAGCTCGTACATACCACAAACCAGCAACAACAACTGCGCAACATAAATCAACAAAAATCAATACAGACCAGTACACACCAGAAGCAAGCAGAAATTAGTACTGACGAGATTTCATGGGAAAACTAGAGTACATGGAGTAAACTGACACATTATCAAACAGATGAGGCCACTGATGTTGCATCCTTGCCTCTAACTCCCATGTAGCTTCTTATTTCCCATTTATGCTCTAGTGAACCATTACCAATGGAATTAACTTGTTCTTGAGCTGTTTCTATTTCCTGTCCAAGAT
This sequence comes from Dorcoceras hygrometricum, assembly GCA_001598015.1. Lineage (NCBI taxonomy): Eukaryota > Viridiplantae > Streptophyta > Magnoliopsida > Lamiales > Gesneriaceae > Dorcoceras > Dorcoceras hygrometricum. Next base: position 188,540 of record KQ991171.1, on the reverse strand, counting down.
CGGAACTCAATATTCAACATAACTCAAGGCCTGATATAGCTCCACCTAATCGGATCTCAAAACATGTGATGGATCAGGCTCAAACTTCCGCAACATCGATACATGAAACATCATGCAGTGCAGAAATTTTAGGCGGAAAGTGCAAATTCTACGCCAAAGATCCAATCCGATCTACTATCTCAAATAGTGTTGTGCTTTTCTTAGAAGGTTCTCAGATATGTGTTGCTCGGGACTTCGTTGTGTTAAGTATAGCTCAGAACTGAGGTACGGATGTGATACATCGTTGAATTGGAATGGATTTTATGTGAGCTGCTGTGCTGGATTCTGTGTGCATTTTCTTGCTCCTGTTGTGTTGTTATTGCAAGCAGTTTCATTACATACATGCATTATCCATGTTGAACCCGGATCTTGGTTAGCCATGCTTTGTTATCTTGATCTACCAGGATTCTTGTGTTGGATGACGAGCGGGTAACTCCCGTATGCCTCAACTCCCTGCTAGGATCTGTTAGCCACTATGAGCAGAGTGGGTAGCTCCCACATCTCATAAGTTGGGAAATAGCAGGTTGAGCTATGTTCTGCATCTGGTACCGTGTGTTGAGACGAGTGGGTAGCTCCCATATGCTCACACACCGTGTCCACCAGTGTTCAATTGATCTGTTATCGTTTTGTGCAGCCGTTGAGATCCTTTGGTCCATATCTTCGATTTTAGCCTTGTTCTCATGCATAGCATTCGCATGTTATCAATTGCTATTTATCTGCTGTTTTTCAGTTGCTCTACGTACTGGGGTTTGACCCCATGTCCCTCTGGGGCTGGTGTTTGTTTTCCTGTGTGTGTTGTCCAGGTTTCCCAGGTTACTCAGCTGGTCATGGAGTTGACCCTGGATGCGGTTAGAGTATCCCAGTTAGCATATTATATATGTATCTGTACTGATAGCCGGGGGATGCCTGTGCTTTATTGAATTCAGTAGTAGTCATTGTTGTATGATGCTTGATACATGCTGTACTGTTGTACTGTGGATTTTAGCCTTGCGTATTTTATTAAACTGGGATATTTTGTTGTATTTTAAATTAAGTTTTTATCAGTCAGGCCAAAAAAAGCAAAAATTTAACCACTATTTTTATTGCTTCCGTTATTGATTATTGCGTGGTGTTACTCTGATTGAGCACGAGGCCTGACATTTTTGATATCAGAGCTTATGCGGGGATAAGCTCGATTTCTTTTGATCACGGTTGAGTTTAGGCACAATGTTGCATGTTGCTTGTGCATGACTATGTGATTTGTTTGTTATGTCATATATCTGTTGATGCGTGACTTTACCCTCTTAGTGCCTTCGTAGATGCCGCCTAGACGTAGGGGTAGAGGTAGAGGGCAGTTTCAGGAAGAGTCCGAGGGTTAGAACGAGGAGGTGCAGCGTAGTGGACCTTTTCGTAGACGTGATAGTAAGATTGAGGTAGATGAGATGGCAGCCCGTGTGGACGACATGGAACTTGTGATGGAGAGGTTTCAGTGGATGAACCCTCAGATGTTTAACGGTGATGAGTCTAGTTCCGATGCAGAGTCCTGGTTTCAGCACATTACCGGGTTGTTTGATCGTGTGAGGTATGATGACGAGCGTAGGTTAAGTTTGGCTACGTTTCAGTTGAGAAAAGGTTCCGAGAGTTGGTGGAGAGGCGCTTCGAGGACTCTATAGGAGGCAGGTGTAGGGATCACGTGGAACAGATTTTGTACTACCTTCCGTCAGGAGTACGTTTCGGAATCCTTTGTGAACGCCAGGGAGCGTGAATTTGATAACCTGGTGCAGGGGACTATGTCCGTGGGAGAGTATGCCCGGATGTTTTCTTCTCTTCTTGCGTATGATCCGCATGTTTCTGGCCGAGAGAAGGCGAAGATGAATAATTTCTTGGAGGGGCTCAATGAAGAGTTGTATTATTTGGTGTTGGCAGGTTCACAGACGAGTTATGCGGATGCAGTGGACAAGGCTATGGATATTGAGGAGGGATTGCAAAACCATAGGTCTCGTGTTAGGCCGCAAGCAGTGCAAGGTGACCTTGTTAGAGTAGATGCCCAACTAGCCAACTTGTGGCATGTGGGTTTTATAGACTCTTGTACAAACGATCTTTATATATGATATTCGCATTTTCTTATATGGCATTCTTTACTTTCATTATGTGTGTAATGATTTACAATTGTGTTGAGTAAAGACCTAGAATGCACTTAAGCGTATGTTAGATGTGATAGTGGGTATGACG
>KQ991171.1:140455-164345 GCA_001598015.1 Dorcoceras hygrometricum | reverse complement strand
CAAACCCTAACCCTAAGAGCTCTAGTAGCCGCCGCCCTCTCCTCTCTCAAAAGGCCACCGCCGCCGCCGACTCGCTTCGCTGGAATTTGTTCCGGCCAACTTGACGAGGAGAATCCGTCCGCGCCGATCTCGTCAGGCCTTTTAGTACAGGCTGATGAAGGAGTCTCCCTTTCGATCGTGGACCTGATTGACGTAATCTACCGCCGCCTACCGTGAAGTGCCGGTTTCCTCGCGAAACTGGTCGGAGCCAGGCACGAGTTGCCAGAAAGGTAACCCCGAGAAACACCCTATGAATGGTCATAGCATGATTTGTTTTGAATTGTATTGATCGTCTCTCTGCCCAATTTATGTTCTTCCGCTGCCTCACCGGGAGGCGTGATCCGGATCCGCCACGGTTCCCCAACAGTTTCAGCAGCCTGGTCCTTCGTTGTTTGAATAGTCTTCCCAGTCCCAGTTTTCAGGACCTCGGTTTGCCCCAAGTGAATGCCATGACGAGGAGCAAGCGGAGGGCACGCCAGGAGGAGGAGTGACCGCAGGTACTTGATTTGTTTTTGATTTTCCTACGCGTGTATTGTTTGATACAGGAGCATCACATTCGTTTATTGCTGATGCATTTGTGGTTGAGCATGGATTGCATACAACTGTATTTTGTGATGTTGTGTCTGTTGCAACTCCTGCCAGCGCGAGCTGTACTCCCACGAGGTTTTATTGAATGGAATTCTTAGGTTTGGTGAGAACGTGTTGTTAACCAACCTGATCAGGATAGTGATGTGGGATTTCGATTGCATAGTGATAATGGACGTGTTGTCTAGTCATAGGGCCACTGTGAATTGTTTCCCTGGTGTTGTCCGTTTTAGGCCCCAGTCTGGGGAGAAATGTAATTTTTATGGCCATGATTCCCAGTCGAAGATTCCTTTAGTCTCTGTGATGGAGATTTTTAGCCTGTTGTCTTTGGAGAATGCTGGATTTATGATCTATGCTTGGGATGCGTCTTCTTCTTCATGCGTAAAGCTTAGTGATGTACCCGTTGTTCGTAATTTCCCACTTGTGTTCTCGGAGGAGATTCCCGGTTTTCCTCCGAAGAGGGAGATAGACTTCAGCATTGAGTTGGTACCTGGTACAGCTCCTATATCGTGAGCTCCATATCGTTTAGCGCCTGCTGAGTTGAGAGAGCTTAAGGTTCAGCTTAGTGACATGTTGGAGAAGGGATTCATTAGGCCGAGTATTTGTCCGTGGGGAGCACCTATCTTATTTGTAAAGAAGAAGGACGGGTCGATGAGGATGTGCATCGACTTTAGATAGTTTAATAAGACAACAATGAAGAATAAGTACCCTTTGCCGAGGATCGATGACTTGTTTGATCAGCTTCAGGGTTCAGCTGTATTTTCGAAAATCGATCTGCGTTCAGGGTACCATCAGTTGCGCATTCGAGAGCAAGATGTTGCGAAAACTGCTTTTCGTACGAGGTACGGGCATTATGAGTTTTTGGTTATGCCTACTGGTTTAACGAATGCCCCCGCAGTTTCATGGACCTGATGAATCGATTCTTTAGAGAGTTCATCTATCAGTTTGTGATTGTTTTTATCGATGACATTTTGGTGTACTCTAAGACTCCGATGCAGCATAAAGAGCATTTGAGACTGGTTCTTCAGACGCTACGAGACTCGTAGCTGTATGCTAAGTTTTCCAAGTGCGAGTTTTGGTTGGACAGAGTTGTATTTCTGGGTCATGTCATTTCAGTGGAAGGTATTTATGTGGATCCCAGTAAGGTAGAGGCTGTTGTTAACTCGGAGCGTCCCAAGAATGTTGCTGAGATTCGTAGTTTCTTGGGTTTGGCTGGCTATTATAGACGTTTTTATAGAGGGATTATCTAGTATAGCTAAGCCGATGATGCACTTGACTGAGAAAGACAAGAGGTTTTTTGGAATGAGAGGTGTGAGAACAGTTTTATGTTGCTCAAAGAGAAGCTAACTTCAGCGCCTGTGTTAGCTTTGTCGTCTGGATCAGGGGGTTTTGTGGTTTGTGCGGATGCTTCGTTCAATGGATTGGGTTGTGTGTTGATGCAGAATGGTCGAGTCATTGTGTATGCCTCTCGTCAGTTGAAACCGCAGGAGACTCATTACCCAGTTCATGATTTAGAGTTGGCAGCAGTGGTCTTTGCCTTGAAGATTTGGCGCCACTATCTGTATGGCGAGCAGTTTGTGGTGTATTCGGACCACAAGAGCCTTCAGTACCTGTTTTCTCAGTCAGATTTGAACATTAGACAACGTAGATGGATGGAGCTGCTTAAGGATTTTGATTGTGAGATCCAAAATCAGCCTGGGAAAGTAAATGTAGTTGCTGATGCATTGAGCAGAAAGGCTCAAGTGCCGATGCTGGCTTCGTTGCAGATTTCGAAGGTCCATGAGCATCTAAGCACTAATGGTTGGCGGCTTTGCCCAGGTGAGGATTATGTTGTGGTGTCTTCTTTCCAAGTTGAGCCACAGATTGTTGTGAGTATTAGAACAGCTCAGAGAACCGATCCATCCATCCATGAGTTGAAGCTGAAGGTTAGAGCTGGACAGTTGGAGGATTACACTGTCTCATCTGATGGTTGTTTAAGGTTTCGTGGTCGGTTGGTTGTGACAAATCTGATTGATTTGAAGGAGGATATTTTGAGAGAAGCCAACTGTAGTAGACACAGTGTCCATCCTGGTGCGAGAAAGATGTATCATGCCTTGAAGCAGCATTACTGGTGGGCAGGTTTGAAGAGCGATGTTGATGATTTGTAGCTTGTTGTCTGAATTGTCAGCAAGTCAAGGCTGAAAGGATGAGACCTGGTGGTCTATTGCAGAGATTGGAGATTTCCCAATGGAATAGGGAGCACATACCAATGCATTTTGTGACCCATTTGCCTCGTTACAGCAGAGGTTGTTGATGCTGTGTGGGTTGTTGTAGACATATTGTCAAAGTCTACTCACTTCATTCCCTACAATATGACGTATTCTTTGAAGAAGATGATGAAGCTGTACAAAGTAACTGAGGTACGTTATTTGAATATCCTGCGCGAGTAGAGAAACGCTGTCATTTGGGCAGGAACAAGATTTGAATTGCGCAAGTTGTTAGCGTTGTGTGAACCGGCCTGGCTTGAGGGTTGGTGTAGACCGGTTTCGGGTTGTCTATACCGGAAGGCAATGCGATGCCGTTTCGGTTAATGAACGCTAGTCAGTATTTGTGTAAGATCTGGTCATCCAGATCTAGATTGCGATGTGACATCGTTTGGCGATAACAGATTTGGTTCTAACAAGAATAGTGGACTTCGGTGCGACGTCGTTTCATAGGAAGTTCAAATCTATTTTGGCGTAGAGTCCAGATCTGTTGTGGTACTCAGATCTGAGTGGATATTAGCTTTGATCCAGTGTTGTCGGTGGTTAGTGTTCATCAGATTTGGGGAACTTAAGTTGTTATATAGAGGACTTCGACCCTTCGAACGCGATATTTTTCCCCAACACTTAGAAATATTTTCTATAAGCTTACTCTGTCACGATACCCTAGCTACTGTACATCAAATTATCTTCTCCGATTGCCGGCGAAAGAAGACTCAGATTGGAGCAAGAGTGGTAGCGTTGGACTCCTCTTGCCAAGGCGTTTCTTCTTATACCCCTTTCGAAGGCTTGAGTTATGCTGGAAGAAGATCGCGAAAGAAGCTACCTTGTGTAGTCTGTTAGCATTTCTACATATTTTCTTTTCCGTTCAGGTAGTGCTTTCGGGTAAGAGCTAGATCCTACCTTATGCTTCGTTTAGAGCTATCCGTTGTGCTAGAAGGGTAGGACAGAGCTGTTGAGCTCGTAGCTCCCAGTTAGAGTTTTTGTGCGTAGAGTCCCTGAGTTTTGTTTGTTGTTTAGCCAAGCAGGTGGCGGATTTGAGTTGCTCGAGACTTTGCTGTGGTAATTATAGCTCAGAAAGCCAAGGTACGGATGTGAACTTATGATTACAGCTTTGAGATGGACTTGTGTATAAATGGCGTGTGCTGTTATGTTGAGCAGTGTGTATGCTGTTACTTCAGTGCTGTTGCTTGCATATGTTTTGTGTATATTATCCTGCAAGTTGTTATGCATACACGCATATCATGTTGTTCTGCTCAATCCTTTGCGAGCCTTGTCAACAGCCTGCTATGAGAACCCCTGATCTGTTGTTGTTTGCTGTTGAGCTAATCCTTGTTGACAGGGTGCATGTGATTGAGCACCTGGGTAGCTCCCAGTTCTCTCATATGCGATATGGCCTTCCTGTTCTGGCTGGTGCTGATGTTTTATGTGATTGAGCGCATGGTTATCTCCCAATCTCTCACATGAGTTGCGGCCATCCCTGTAATCTGTTATGATTGGTACCATGTGTGATCGAGCGCCTGGGTAACTCCCATTCTCTTACACATTCGGTGATCACTTCCAGTTCTGGTTTTCAGCCATGTGCAGTCCTTTGGATCCTTTGAGCTCTCTGTTCTCATGCATAGCATCGCATTTATATCCTGCTCTATCTGCATGCTATTTTATATTGCTCTCCATACTGTGGTTTGACCCCATGTCCCTCTGGGGCTGGATTGTCTTTGGTGCCTGTGTGTTGTTCAGGTTATCCAGGTTTTTCAGCTGATCGCGGAGATGGCTCAGCTGGTAGTGCCCCAGGAGGTGGATCAGTGTCCCAGTTATGTATAATATATAGTTATGTAGTAGAGTCATCACATGGGGAATGCCCGATGTGATGTTTTATTGCTAATTTGCGTCTATGTTGAGCGAGAGACTTGCTATGTCTGTATCATTGGTAGACACTCTATATGTTTGTATCTGTTGTGGTTGGTTTTCTGTTGTTGTAAAACCAGTATTTTGAGTATCGTTGTATTTTAACTTACGTTTTCGAAGTCAGGCCACAACGAAAAATTTTAGCCACTATTTTAAATGCTTTCGCGATTTTATTTTGCGTGGTTATTCTCTGTATTGAGCACCGGGCCTAACATTTTTGGTATCAGAGCTTAAACTGGGATAAGCCCGAATTTTTTTGATCACACTTGAGTCTAGGCACTTTGTTGCGTGTCGCATGTGCTTGACTATGTGCTATACCTGCTATGTGATCTTACTGTATTAGTATTTGCCTAGATTCTGCCTAGACGTAGGGGTAGAGCTACCAGGAAAATTCCGGCAGAATCTGAAGGTCAGAATGAGGAGATTCAGCGTAGTATTCCTGGTCGTAGGCGTACTAGGCAGATTGATGACGAGGTTGATGTGCTGGCAGCCGTTGTGGATGAGATGGAACTGATCATGGCAAGGTTCCAGCATATGAATCCTCAGACTTTCGATGGTGACGAGAGTAATTCTGATGCTGAGTCCTGGCTGCAACATATTACTGGATTGTTTGATAGAGTGCGCTATGATGATGAGCGCAGACTGAATATGGCAACCTTCCAGCTGAGGAAGAATGCAGAGCGATGGTGGAGAGGTGCTTCACGTACGCTTGAGGAGACTGGTGCGGGGATTACCTGGGATAGTTTCTGTACGGCGTTCCGTCAGTAGTATGTTCCGGAGTCTTATGTGAATGCCCGGGAGCGAGAGTTTCATAATTTGGTTTGGGGAACCATGTCGGTGGGAGAGTATGCTCGAAGGTTTTCTTCTCTTTTGGATTATGTTCCTCATGTGTCTGGTCTCGAGAGGGCGAAGAGGAACCGTTTATTGGAAGGACTTATGAGGATTTGTATTCCTTGGTGTTCGCGATTTAACATACCAGTTATGCGGACGCGGTGGACAAGGCAATGGACTTCGAGGAAGGGTTGAGGAACCGTAGGTCTCGGGTTCAGCTTCCACTGGTGCAAGGTTCACATCCCAATGTTCCAGAGGCGCAACCTCCCCTGTCAGGCCACGTGCGCTAATACAACAATTAATCACAATTATGCAGAAGCATCATAAAAATATGGACTAAAAATTTTCGATAATGTTGGGTCTGAAAAATAAAAAATTCATTCAAAATATTAATACTCAAAATAGGATTTAAATCCAAATCCAATCAACAACAGGTAATCAAATAAACTCAAATAACAGATCCCCGAAATACATAGAAACTCCGGGGATCCTCGGGTTCGATACATAACATAAATAAACTGGGACTCAACCAAACGGGGATCTACTAGCTGAAGCTCCACTCTGCCCAGCCAGATTACCTGCGGCTTCTGCAATGGGCAACACAGACCCAAGACACAAAAGCAGGAAAGGAAAATACGAGATCGAACCTCGGTACGAGGAGCATAATAAAAGCATCAATCATATCAGACAATGCAATATATCTATCGTGCAATGCATGTAAGGGCTACCAAGAATCATCGGTAGGCAAACATAGCACAACGACTCAGCTGTGCAGATCTCATCAATCATCATCATCTTGCGATCTTCAGGTGCGATGACTCAGTCGACCGTCACAAGGCAGTGTGGTATTCAGGCGCAACAACTCATGGCCACCACATCAAAACAGCGTTGGACCTTTTAGGCACGACGACTCAGCCGGCCGATCACAACGTGCAAAGAGGGAATTCAGCTTTCAAAGGAAATCAGGCTCAATATGTATGCGTGAATGCACAGCTGACTCATGCTTAATCAATGCATAACATCACACGCAAAAACAGATGTGAGCACATAAGCAGCAGTCAATGAAAAACACAACAACTAATACACGACAAAAATATTACCAAAGTTGATATCGAAAATACTTAATATAGCTCAATTCGTACCTCAAACCTCAACAGATCTTACAAAAAGAATGGCGCAGCAACCAACTCAAGTCTACTGCCCAAGCAGCTCCACGGCAACTCAGCAGCAGCTACTACAAGTTCGAATCTCTTAAGATATCTAATTATCATCTCAAATATGAACTCAAACAGCTTAATTCTAAAGCCTCGTAGCTCGCTCAGCTACCTGAACTCTACAGAGCACTACTCAGCTCTCAAAAGAAGCTTAAATCGATAAAGAATCACTTACCCAAAGCTGTTAAAGAACAGACAAGCAACTGGTCCACAATCGCAAAGTCACTCAACCACTGCAGCAACTTTGCGATCCTCAATTCCGATGAATCCAGCCTCCAAACTGGTATCAATCGAAAGCCATAGAAAAGGCGAGCTCAGCGCTACCAATCTTGCTCCAAACGGCGGCGGCAAACGACAGCAATCGACGAAAATAGGGTTCGAATGAACAGTAGCAATCGAGGGTTATCGGGGAAGAAGGTAGGAAATGTAAGGTTCGAAATATTCTAAGTATCGATCAACACTTACATTTAAATCCCCAGTCAAAGCTGCAACAGAAGTCATCATCGACTAATTCAGATCTCTCCTCAACTCAGATCTTGGTACTGATCAGCTTTCATTCTAAGGCAGAAGCCTCTCGCATCTGGTTCTCTAAACAATACCAAAACGACGTCGCTCTTACTTATCAAAAAGACGTAGCGTCGAAGTGTAACTCTCACAAAAGATCCCGCTAATGCTCCTTAGATCTTGATCACATCTGTATCATCAAACGCACTAGTCTACACAGTAGCGTTGAACAACGTTGACATCTGATCGTGCGACTAAACAGATCTCACTCACTGGCGCCAAGTCTGAATAGGCAATACGATGTCGCGTTCTCTCTAGCAACACCATATCTGCTTAGCACCTGAACGACAGTGTTTCACTCCCTGCTTGCGACAACTCACACAACCACACTAGGACACATCTGAATATCCAGATCTCGCTCAAATCTAAAATTCTGAAAAATCACCAAATACTCGAAATCAAAGGCAAACACAGGGCAGAAATCAACAAACACTAGAACTTACCAGCACAACTCCACTGTCAAAGCTCAAACAGATGAGGCCACTCTTGTCTCATATTCTCTTCAACCTCCCAGGTAGCTTCTCACGACCATGCTTGCTCCATTGGACCATCACCAACGGAATAACCTTATTCCTCAGCTGGTTCTCCTTCCTATTCAGAATCTGCACTGGATATTCCACATAACTCAAGGTAGAATCCAGCTCTACTTCATCAGTCCTCAACACATGGGACGGATTTGGCTTATATTTCCTCAACGTTGACAAATGAAACACATCATGCATCGCTCCTAACTCATCGGGCAATCTCAATCTATAAGCCAACTGTCCAATCCTCTCAATAATCTCGAAGGGACCAACGAATCTAGGAGCCAATTTACCCTTCAATCTGAATCTCATCACGCTTTTGAAAGGAGAAACTTTGAGAAACACTCGATCACCAACATAGAACTCTAGAGGTCGGCGTCTCTTATTAGCATAGCTAGCATGTCAATCTTGAGCAGCTTTCATCCTACTCCAAATCAACTCAATCTGATCTTTCATGTGCTGCACAAACTCAGGAGTAGACAACTGCTTCTCACCAATCTCTTCCCAGCAGATCGGTGATCTACACTTACGACCATACAGCGCTTCCAAAGGGGCCATCCCAATAGTCACTTGGCAGCTGTTGTTATAAGAAAACTCAACTAAGGACAAGGAATCCTGCCAGCCACCACTGAAATCCAAAACAACTGCTCGCAGCATATCCTCTAAAATCTGAATGGTCCTCTCAGATTGACCATCTGTCTGTGGGTGATAGGCTGTACTCATAGCAAATCCCGAACCCATCGCTGCCTTCAAGCTCTTGAATCGGGAAGTAAACCTTGGATCTCTATCAGACACTATCGAAATCGGCACTCCATGAAACCTCACCACATGGTCAATGTACAGTCTCGTCATCTTCTTCATCGAACACCTCACATCATAGGAATGAAATGGGCTGGCTTCGAAAGTCTATCAATCACAACCCAAACAGCATCTTATCCCCTACTCGATCGAGGCAAATGCGTCACAAAATCCATGGCGATGTGCTCCCAATTCCATTGAGGAACTTCTTAACTCTGTAGCAATCCACCAAGTCTTAACCTCTCAGCCCTGACCTGTTGGCAATTCAAATAACGAGCTACAAATCAGGAAATATCATTCCTCATGCCTTCCCACCAATAGTGAGACTTCAAAGCATGATACATCTTCCTCTCGCCCGGATGCACACTATATCGACTACAATGAGCTTCATTCAAGATGGCTTCCGTCAATAAAATCAAATTCGGAACCACCAATCTACCTCGAAATCTCAAGCATCCATCAGAAGGAACAGAAAAATCCTCAGACTTACCATTCCGATCTTTAATCTTCAACTCATGCACATACGAATCAGTCCTCTGCGTTGCTCTAATGTCTGCTACAATCTGTTGCTCGACCTGAAAAGAATAAACCACGAAAAATACTGATCACTCGGCTGAAAACGCCACCCAGAAGTCCCCAAATCCTCATGGACTTTGGATATTCTCATCGACGTCAACATCGCAGGTTGGGATTTCCTACTCAAAGCATCGGCCACTAAATTCATTCGTCCAGGCTGATACTGAATCTCACACTCAAAATCCTTCAGCAACTCCATCCAGCGGCGTTGCCTCATATTCAAATCTGACTGCGTGAAGATATACTTCAAACTATTGTGGTCGGTGTACACCACAACTTGTTCACCATACAAATAGTGATGTCAAATCTTCAAGGAAAACACTATCACAGCCAACTAAAAATCATGAACGGGGTATCTCGTCTAATGGGGGTTCAACTGTCTAGACGCATAGGCTATCACATACCCGTTATGCATCAAAACACAACCCAAACCACTCAGAGAAGCGTCATAGCAAACTACAAAACCTCCAGAACCTGAAGGCAAAGCTAACACATGATCAGTAGTCAACTTCTCCTTAAGCAATTGGAAACTAGACTCACATTCATCGGTCCAAACAAAATTCCTATCTTTCTGGGTCAACTGAGTCATCGGCCTGGCTATCGAAGAGAACTTATCAATAAAACGCCTATAATAGCCGGCAAACCTAAGAAACTACGGATCTCAGAACCATTCCTAGGTCGCTCACAGTTAAGAACTGCTTTGACCTTACTCGGATCCACGGAAATTCCATGCGCTGAAATGACATGACCCAAAAAGACAACTCTATCCAGTCAGAATTCACACTTGCTGAATTTAGCATACAACTGTGAGTCTCTCAGTTTCTGCAAAACCAATCTCAAGTGCTCTTTATGCTCTCTGAAGTTATTCGAATACACCAGGATGTCATCTATGAAGACAATCACAAAACGATCTATATACTCACTGAACGCGATTCATCAAATCCATGAAGACAGCAGGAGCATTCGTCAATCCAAATGGCATCACCAGAAACATCATAATGCTCATATCTCGTCCTGAAAGCCATCTTCGCCATGTCAGCATCTCTGATCCGCAACTGATGATAACCAGACCGCAGAACAATCTTAGAGTATACAGCGGATCCCTGCAACAGGTCAAACAAGTCATCAATCCTTGGCAATGTATACTTGTTCTTAATCGTCGCTTTGTTCAACTGCCGAAAATCCACAAACAACCTCATAGATCCATCCTTCTTCTTCACGAAAAGAATCGAAGCTCCCCAGGGCGACATAATTGGTCAAATGAATCCCTTCTCTAACAGATCACGCAACTGCTCTTTCAGTTCCTTCAACTCAGCTGGAGCCAAACGATACGGAGCTCTAGAAATCAGGGTTGTTTCTGGCACCAACTTTATACTGAAGTCAATCTCTCCTCTCGGAGGAAATCCAGGAATCTCATTCGGAAACACGTCAGGAAACTCTCGAGCAATCGGAACATCCCTCAACTCTACTCGCGACACTCGGGAAACATCCAAGGCATAGATCATAAACCCTGAATTCTTCAGCGACAACAAACTGAATATCACCATGGCAGACACAAAAGGAATCTTAGGTCGCAAATCAGCATCATAGAAATCCCATTTCTCTCCAAATTCAGGCCTAAATATCACTACACCATGGAAACAATCCACCGTCGCTCTATAACTGGACAACACATCCATATCCAAAATACAATCAAAGTCTCTAATTCCCAAAACAATCAGATTGGTCACCAACACATGCTCATCAAACCTAAGAACACAATCCAACACCACCTCACGGGACAACAAACTCACGCCAGCAGGGGTAGATACAGAGACAACATCACACAGTGGGGAAGAACTCAACCCACACTCATACACAAAAAACTCATAAATAAAGGATTGTGATGCTCCAGTATCAAACAAAACTCGTGCAGGAAAATCAAGGATAGCACAAGTACTTGCAATAATCCTCTCAGGCATATCAGCTGCTTTCTCACTCATAAGGGCGTTCACCTGAGCCTGCTGCGATCCCGAAAACTGAGGTCTCTAAGGTCCACCAAACCTAGACGGTTCACGGGGTTGGAATCCTGATCGTTGGTTCTGAGCAAAAGGTTGCGGTCTCTGCAAAGAACCACCAGCTGAACCTTGCTGCGACTGACTCAAAGACTGCCCTCCAGCCGAACACACTCGAGCAAAATGTCCAGGCTACCCACAGTTATGACAAAGGCCCTGAACACCACAAAACTGCAAAGTCACATGACGACCTCCACATTGTCCACAAGTCACTCCTCCTCCGGAGACACTGCCACCAGAACTCACTGATCCAGAAGAACTCGAGTTAGATCACTTCTTAAATTGTTTCCCTCGAGGCTTGAACCTCTAACGATTCGACTGTTGTGGCACTTGAGGAGGTTGAAAAGAAGGCATCACTTCTGGCACAGGTTGAAAACTACGTCCAGCTATCGGCTGAACCCGATTCTGCACCTCCATCAGACTCTCCTCAATGTCCACTGCTCTATCCACCACCTCAGCATACGTCGCAGGGGAACCAGCTAACACCATACGGAACAACTCGGGCCTCAACCCTCTCAAAAACTTGTTCCTCTTCATCCTATCCTGGTTCGCAACATGGGGGACATACAACAACAACGAATAAAACTGCCTGGCATACTCGGCCACTCTCAAGTTCCCTTTGCTTTAGATTGTCGAACTCCCGCTCACGGTTGTTGTAGAAAGACTCAGGGGTATACTCCTGTCGAAAAGCAGCACAGAATCTCTCCCAAGAAATCACAACTCCAGTCTCTCTCATGACACGAGAAGTACCCTTCCACCAGTTCTGTGCATGCTCTCTCAACTGCAACACTGCTAACTTCAGTCTCCTCTCTTGAGAGTACTCCACTACGTCAAACAACTCTTCCATGTGCTCAAGACAGCCTTCCTCCAACAGACCAGCTTCGGCACCAGTAAATGTCGGGGGATTCATCCTCTGTAACCTATCCGACACTAGCTCCATCTCTCCAATCTGTCGGGTCACATCATCCACCTCTACCTCAGCCTGTCTACCACCACAACGCAAAGGGATACCCTGCTTTTCAACATCCTCATCACTGCCCGGGGCTCTAGACTCCCCATCTATATTCCTAGCAATCCTACTCCTACCTCTCCTCGGCGGCATCTACCAAAACTCAGAGGTAAGAAAACAAGCAGATAAATCACAGAGGCAGATAATCAAATCTCACAATCACAAAGTCAGTCAAAATCAAAACACAAACTCTGTGCCTAGACTCAAGTGTGATAAAAACGAAAACGAGCTTATCCCAGTTTAAGCTCTGATACCAAAAATGTAAGGCCACGTGCGCTAATACAACAATTAATCACAATTATGAGGAAGCATTATAAAAATATGGGATAAAAATTTTCGATAATGTTGGGCCTGAACAATAAAACATTCATTCAAAATATTCATAATCAAAATAGGATTTAAATCAAAATCCAATCAACAACAGGTAATCAAATAAACTCAAATAACAGATCCCCGAAATACATAGAAACTCCGGGAATCCCTGGGTTCGATACATAACATTAATAAATTGGGACTCAACCAAACGGGGATCTACTAGCTGAAGCTCCACTCTGCCCAGCCAGATTACCTGCGGCTCCTGCAATGGGCAACACAGACCCAAGACACGAAAGCAGGAAAGGAAAATACGAGGTCAAACCTCAGTACGAAGAGCACAATAAAAGCATCAATCATACCAGACAATGCAATATATCTATCGTGCAATGCATGTAAGGGCTACCAAGAATCATCGGTAGGCAAACATAGCACAACGACTCAGCTGTGCAGATCTCATCAATCATCATCATCTTGTGATCTTCAGGTACAACGACTCAGTCGACCATCACAAGGCAGTGTGGTATTCAGGCGCAACAACTCAGCTGGACACCACATCAAAACAGCGTTGGACCTTTCAGGCACGACGAATCAGCCGGCCGATCACAACGTGCAAAGTGGGAATTCAGCTTTCAAAGGAAATCAGGCTAAATATGTATGCGTTAATGCACAACAGACTCATGCTTAATCAATGCATAACATCACATGCACAAACAGATGTGAGCACATAAGCAACAGTCAATGCAAAATACAACAGCTAATACACTATAGAAATATTCCCAAAGCTGATATCGAAACTGCTTAATATAGCTCAATTCCTACCTCAAACCTCAACAGATCTTACAAAAAGAAGGGCGCAGCAACCAACTCAAGTCTACTGCCCAAGAAGCTCCACGGCAACTCAGCAGCAACTACTACAAGTTCGAATCTGTTAAGATATCTAATTATCAACTCAAATCTGAACTCAAACAGCTTAATTCTAAAGCCTCGTAGCTCGCTCAGCTACCTCAACTCTACAGAGCACTACTCAGCTCTCAAAATAAGATTAAATTGGTAAAGAATCACTTACCCAAATCTGTTAAAGAACAGACAAGAAACTGGTCCACAATCACGAAGTCACTCAACCACTGCAAAAACTTTGTGCTCCTAAATTCCGGCGACTCCAGCCTCCAAACTGGTATCAATAGAAAGCCTTAGAGAAGACGAGCTCAGCGCTACCAATCTTGCTCCAAACGGCGGTAGCAAACGACAGCAATCGACGGAAATAGGGTTCGAATGAACAGTAGCAATCGAGGGTTATCGGGGAAGAAGGTAGGAAATGTAAGGTTCGAAATATTCTAAGTATCGATCAACACTTACATTTGAATCCTCAGTAGCTGCAACAAAAGTCATCATCGACTAATTCAGATCTCTCCCCAACCCAGATCTTGGTACTGATCAGCTTTCATTCTAAGGCAGAAGCCTCTCGGCAGTAGCTGCAACAAAAGTCATCATCGACTAATTCAGATCTCTCCCCAACCCAGATCTTGGTACTGATCAGCTTTCATTCTAAGGCAGAAGCCTCTCGGATCTGGTTCTCTAAGCAATACCAAAACGACATCGCTCTTACTTATCAAAACGACGTAGCGTCGAAGTTACACTCTCACAAAAGATCCCGCTAATGCTCCTCAGATCTTGATCACATCTTTATCATCAAACGCACTAGTCTACACAGTACCGTTGACCAACGTGGACATCTGATCGCGCCACTAAACAGATCTAACTCACTGGCGCCAAGTCTTAATAGGCAATACGATGTCGCATTCTCTCTAGCAACACCATATCTGCTTAGCACCTGAACGACAGCGTTTCACTCCCTGCTTGCGACAACTCACGCAACCACACCAGGACACATCTAAATATCCAGATCTCGCTCAAATATGAAATTCTGAAAAATCACCAAATCCTCAAATCTAGAAACCTGATACTCAGAAACTCAATTAGCTAATTCCAAACCAAATCTAATTAGCCAATAAATCAAACCTAGCAAATTCTAGTCCTCACATCCCCAGTTTCCCCAGTCATCTCAGTAGCAGCTCCAGCAGTCACGCAACAGTCTGGGTGCCAGAGGTTTAGGCCACGTTGCCATCAGTTCAATAAGAAGCAGGGTTCTAGTTCTTCTGGCTCCGACAGTTCAAGCAGTAGTAGTAGTCCTAGGGCTACCTTTTTTGGCCAGTGTGGTGGCAGACACCCATCGACGCAGTGTACCGGGGTTCAGGGTGCTTGCAACATTTGTGGGTAGTATGGACATTTTGCGAGAGTGTGTTCATTGGCTGGATCTAAGCACACCGCTGCCCCACTGTAGGGTCGTTCTTGTGGGTCATCTATAGGTCGTTCGTTTACTGTTCTGCAGCTGAGGCTAGGGGAATCTCAGTATAGGCCGTTCTAGCAGCCTGGTCCTTCGCGGTTTGGACAGTCTTCCCAGCCCAGTTCTCAGGACCTCAGCATGCCCAGGTGAACGCCATGAATAGGGAGAAAGCGGAAGGCACGCCAGGAGGAGTGATTGCAGGTACTTGTACTGTTTTTGATTTTCCTGCACGTGTACTGTTTTATACTGAATCATCATATTCATTTATAGCTGATGCATTTGTGGTTGAGCATGGTTTGCTACCACTTCGTTTATGTGATGTTGTTTCTGTTGTGACTTCTGTCGGCGCGAGCCTATACTCCCAAGAGATTTTGTTGAATGGAATTCTTTGGTTTTGTGAGAGTGTGTTGGTCGCGAAACTGATTCGTATAGTGATGTGGGATTTTGACTGCAATGTGAGAATAGACGTGTTGTCTAGTTTTAGGGCCACCATGGACTGTTTCCATGGCGTTGTGTGTGTGGACTAGAAAAGGTTAAGTATGATTTACAGACTAATCAGATTTGAGGAAGAATTTGCTAATTGAGTTATTAACTATCGAGTTTTTAGATTCGAAGACTTGGTGATTTTTCAGAATTTTAGTTTTGAGCGGGAACTGGATGTTCAGATCTGTACCTCGCGTGTTTGCTTGAATTTTCGGGAGTAGGGAGTGAAACACTGTCGTTTGGGTGATAGTTAGACATGGCGTTGCAAGAGAATGCTTCGTCGTATTGTGTATTCAGACTTGACGCTAGTGAATGAAATCTGCTTATCGGGCGTGAGCAGATGTGAGCTTCTACTCGAGGAAGTCAGTGATGGTCAGTGGTCCAGAGTTGTTCAGATGTCAACGTTGGTCAACGGTGCTGTGTAGACCAGTGCGGTTTGGAGATTTCAGATGGATCAAGATCTGAGGAGCATTATTTTGGCGCAGTGTTGGATCCGGATCCCGTTTCCCGGGGCGCAGCGGAAGTTTAAAATTTTTGCACCGGGAATCGTTCAATACATTAAATCTATTCAATAAAACATACATAGGATGTTTAATGAATGTTACCTTGTTGGCGTCTAGGCGCCTGGCTCCGACAAGATTCACAGGGAATCCGGCACTTCAATGTAGGCGGTGGTAGATTATCCTTAATCAGGTCCACGACCGGAATCAGGATTCCTTCGTCAGTCTGCACTAGAAGATCTGACGAATTTGACACGAAAGGAATCTCCTCGTCAAGACGATCGGAGCAAGTCCGATCACGGAAAGCGGCGAAGTGTGGGGCGGCCGGCGGCGGCGCATGGGTGGATGCGCGGCCGAGAGGAGAGTTGGGAGGAGGGGCGGCGACTATTGGAGGATAGGGTTGGTGTGTTATGATGTTATGATGTAGCCCTAGACCAGGTCTAGTAAATAAAGGTGATACATGGGCTTGAACCGGCCCATTGGATCTGGGGCGGGCCCAGTCCAACGTATGAACATTCGGTTCATCCCTATCACCGTGACTTCATCATAACTCCGATCGACGATTTGATCGGACCGATCTACATAGGTTCCAAAACTGATTATTATGATGTGAAAATAATTTTTCAGACCACCTAGTCCAAAATTGCAGTTTAGCCCCTCAATGGTTCAGGGATACAGCTAGCCGTGGGCCCACAATCATTGTTTAGGAAGTCGCACTCCCTAAATTCCTCCTCCTATGCTCAACACATTGAGCTCAGTTTCGTGCGGGAATCATGAATCCAGTACTTGTGTGATCCTCAATGGTTCAGGGATACAGCTAGCCGTGGGCCAACAACCATTGTGACTCCGAAATCAGAATTTCGGACTGACCCATCGAATCATGGTAAAGAGCCTAGCAACATCGCCCCATGATCCCCTAGGTATCACTGATAGTGCCTGCAAGAACCAGTTGGTCGTGGTTAGCATACAGTACGGTCCTTTCAACACATATATCCCGATCAGATCAACGACCATTGGTAAATCGAGGGTCAATAGAGATCCGATAACTATGCATACATCTTGGAGATCAAATAGTGACATCGCGAGTGTTACTGGGCAAACCCATTTACCCAAAACACATCCAGTACTCTGGCCAGAGATTTATTACACTATTATCTCCTCAGATAGCATAGGATATCCACGCATAAAAGCGAGCGGTGAATCCTCGACAACGAAGCATCGACTCCTACATGCATCGGGACCTCACCCAATCCCGCCACCTAATGACCCCAAGTGAGTCGGTAAACGGGTCAAAGTGAGGTGCCTATCATGTAGAGTCTCAATGACGTCTCGAGTAGTGAGGACTAATCAGTACAACCAAGACCTCGGACTTATCCACTCAACAAATGGTAACCACTTGGAAAGTTCGAACGAGGGTAGTTCGATAGATCACCAGGTCACTATCCATCTGCATGCTCAGAACATCACAATGTTCCCTACCAATGAAACATGGTACTTCGCATCGCAGATGCTAGTCTCAAGCTCGGGCGGCCTTATCCTCATTTTGACGGCCCAATCGACTAGGAACGAGTTCAGAATACACAGTGACTATTAGATGTGTTTCATGATAGCCATCATAGCCACTATCACATCTAACATACACTATGGTGCATTTTAGGTCTTTATCCAACACAATTGTTAACAATATAACACAATGAAAATAAATAATGCCATAAAAGAAATGCGTATTTCATAAATAAAGATCGTTATACACAAGAGTCAATAAAACCCACAGGCCACAAGTTGGCTAGTTGGGCATCTACTCTAACAATCTCCCACTTGCCCTAAAGCCAACTACTCATCAGACGCAGTCCCATTGTTTCGCGATGTTTTTCAAACAACGGTCCTGGCAAGGGCTTCGTAAGTGGATCAGCAATGTTATCTGCAGAGGCGACTCTCTTGAATGCTATGTCACCTCTAGCCACATTATCCCGGATTATGTGGTATTTCCTCAGTATATGTTTGGATCTTTGGTGAGACCAAGGCTCCTTTTCTTGCGCAACGGCACCCGTGTTGTCGCAGTACACCGGTACTGGACCAACTCCATCAGGGATTACGCCCAACTCCTGGACGAAATTCCTTATCCAAACCGCCTCTTTGCAGCAGCTGATGCTGCGATGTACTCAGCCTCAGTGGTTGAATCCGCAATGGTGTCTTTCTTGGAACTCTTCCAAGAGACAGCACCACCATTGAGCATGAATACAAATCCAGAGGTAGACTTCGAATCATCCACATCACATTGGAAGCTAGAATCAGTGTAGCCTTCCAATTTCAATTCACCACCCCCATAGACCATGAACATATTCTTAGTCCTTCGTAAGTACTTAAGAATATCTTTCACAGCCTTCCAATGCATTTGGCCGGGGTTGGCCTGGTAGCGGCTCGTGACACTCAGAGCGTATGTGACATCCGGTCTAGTTGAGATCATGCCATACATAATACTACCTATTTCCGAGGCATATGGCACAAGTGTCATACTCTCTATCTCCTCATCAGTCTTTGGACACATAGACTTAGATAGAGTGACCCCATGGCACATAGGTAGGTGTCCTCTCTTGGACTCTTCCATAGAGAACCGCTTAAGTATGGTATCGATGTAGGTAGCTTGGGTGAGTCCGAGCATCCTTTTCTATCTATCCCAATAGATCTGTATTCCAAGAATATAGGATGCTTCACCCATGTCCTTCATCGAGAATCTACTAGACAACCAGACTTTAGTTGACTGCAGCATTCCTACATCATTCCCAATGAGTAGAATGTCATCAACATAAAGTACAAGGAACGTCACAGCACTTTTAACTACCTTCTTATACACACATGGCTCCTCGGGATTATTGATGAAACCAAATTCCTTAATTGTTTCATCGAATCTCAGGTTCCAACTCCTCGATGCTTGTTTGAGACCGTATATCGATCTCTGAAGTTTGCATACTTTATGCTCACTTCCTACAGATGTGTAACCCTCAGGCTGCGTCATATAGATTTCTTCCTTAATGTTTCCATTAAGGAACGCAGTTTTCACATCTATTTGTCATATCTCATAGTCGTACCATGCGGCTATGGCTAGTAAGATTATAATTGACTTGAACATTGCGACTGGTGAAAAGGTTTCATCATAGTCAACACCTTTCCTTTGAGTGTAACCTTTCGCGACCAGTCGTGCCTTGTAGGTCAATACCTTACCATCAGGCCCGAGTTTTCTCTTGTATATCCATTTGCATTGAATAGGAATAATTCCTTCGGGAGGATCAACAAGAGTCCAGACTTGGTTCGCATGCATTGAGTCAATCTCAGACTGCATTGCTTCAAGCCACAAATTAGAATCAGCATCGGAGATTGCCTCCTTGAAAGTTCTTGGATCACATCCAACAGTTTTATCACTTTGATCATCTTCAAGGAGGAAACCATATCTATCAGGAGCCCTAGGAACCCTTTCAGATCTCCTAGGTGCGACCATTTCTGGTACCGGCTCTTGAGGTGCGGGAGGTTCACTTGGTACTTTAGATGGTACTCGAACCTCTTCGATTTCTACTATCTTTCCTTTTCTATCAAGCAGAAACTCCTTTTCCATAAAGATGGCATTCCTAGAAGCAAACACTTTTGTCTCGTTGGGATAGTATAAGTAGTATCCAATGGAATTCTTTGGATACCCAATGAAGTAACATAGGATGGATCTAGTATCCAGCTTATCTCCCACTGTCTGCTTCACGTAAGCAGGACATCCACAAATCCTCATGTATGAGTATTTGGGCGGTTTGCCCATCCATATCTCATATGGAGTCTTATCCACTGCCTTTGTGTGGACATTGTTCAACAACATTACCGCCGTTTCGAGCGCATATCCCCAAAACGAGGTAGGAAGTTCAGTGAAGCTCATCATAGATCGAACCATTTCCATGAAGGTTCGATTACGACGCTCCGCTACGCCATTGAGTTGTGGTGTGGCCGGAGGGGTCCACCTTATCCACTGCCTTTGTGTGGACATTGTTCAACAACATTACCGCCGTTTCGAGCGCATATCCCCAAAACGAGGTAGGAAGTTCAGTGAAGCTCATCATAGATCGAACCATTTCCATGAAGGTTCGATTACGACGCTCCGCTACGCCATTGAGTTGTGGTGTGGCCGGAGGGGTCCACTGTGAGAGAATCTCATTCTCTTTAAGATAGTCTTGAAATTCAGCACTCAAGTATTCTCCACCTTGATCGGATCGAAGTGCTTTAATACTTTTCCCTAACTGATTTTCCACTTCAGCCTTGAATTCTTTGAACCTTTCAAAGATTTCAGACTTGTGCTTCATTAAGTACAAGTACCCATACCTAGAGTGATCATCGGTAAAGGTGACGAAGTATGTGTGACCGTACTTAGTACCAATGCTAAGCGGGCCACACACATCAGTATGGATCAAATCCAATAGGCCTTGAGCACGTTCAAGCTTGCCCTTGAAGGGTTGTTTAGTCATCTTTACCTTGAGACAAGACTCACAAGTCGGTAGGGAGTTAATGTCTGACAAATCAAACATGTCACTCCTAGCCAACTTGTTCATCCTACTCAAGGAAATGTGACCTAGCCTAGCGTGCCAAAGTTGTGCTGGGTTCAAGCTATCGTTCTTCCTTTTAATTGTTGTTGTATGTGTTTCCACATCGTGAGTTGGAACTGCTTTTAATTTTAAGGTGTATAAATCATTTTCGCGTTCCCCAATTCCAATAAAACATTCATTCTTGTATATATTGCAAATCGAATTAGCAAAATGACAAGAATATACATCACTATCAAGCATAGA
This sequence comes from Dorcoceras hygrometricum, assembly GCA_001598015.1. NCBI lineage: Eukaryota > Viridiplantae > Streptophyta > Magnoliopsida > Lamiales > Gesneriaceae > Dorcoceras > Dorcoceras hygrometricum. Next base: position 143,541 of record KQ991171.1, on the reverse strand, counting down.
AACAGAAATAATGTTCTTTATCAATTCAGGAACAAATAAAGCGTCTTTTAATAACAACTTAAAATTCGATGACAGAAATAAATAAACATCTCCTATCGCTATAGCAGCAACTCTTGCTCCGTTTCCAAGCCTCAAGTGGGTCTCACCCTCTCTAAGACGTCGGCTTCTTGTCATCACCTGCAAATCATTGCAGATATGAGATCCACATCCGGTATCAAGTACCCAAGAAGTCGAATTAAGAGACATATTTATTTCAATATAGAACATACCTTTTACAGTTCGCAACTGCTCGAGGTACTCCTTGCAGTTCCTCCTCTAGTGCCCAGGCTTGTGGCAGTGGTGACAAACATCCTCAGACTTGTTTGGCTTGGAAGCCTTTGCCTTGGGCTTCTTAGTGGGCTTCTCCTCCTTCGCAGGGGCAGAACGCTTCTTGCCCTTGCGTTTGGGCCCCTTCTTCGCAGAGGAAGAAGAGCCCATAAAGAGGACGGGCTTGTCCTTCTTTATGGTCCCCTCGAACACGACGAGCATGTTCACCACCTCTTCAAGGTTGGCTTCCAGCTTGTTCATGTTAAAGTTGACCACAAAGGGGTCGAATGCAGCAGGGAGTGAGAGGAGAAGCAAATCCACAGACAGCTCATGTGGAAGTGTGATATCAAGGCCCACCAACTTTTCAATGAGCCCAATCATACGAACCCCATGCTCGCGGACTGAAGTCCCATCGCGTATGCGGCTCGTCATAAGCTCCTTGACAGTGGTGAACCTCTCATGTCGAGAGTTCTCCCCATACAGCTCTTTGAGATGAAGATGTATGTCAACAGCATACACCGTCTTCTCGAAACGCCATTGCATTTCATTGGACATCGATGCCATCATATAGAATCGAGTCTTAAGATCGTCATCCCACCATTTGTTAAGCGTATTCAGCTCCTCAGGGCTGACGTCGGCGGGGGCTTCCTTCCGAGGGCTCTTCTATAACGTGTAGAGAAGTTTCTCCGAAGCCAATACAATATTGAGGTTTCGAAGCCAGTCTTGGTAGTTCAGACCAGTGAACTTGTTGCTATCCAGTATAGCTGCAAGTGGATTTTTGATCGAAGACATTTTATAAGCAGTTTATACTGAAAAGAAAAACAGAGATGCATTACTAACTATATATGAAAAACGCTAAGACATAAAACGAGGTCATTTAGTTTTATGAATTACCCTCCCACTATTTTAATGATTTCACCACCCTCTAATGAAATCGAGAAAGAAAGTTTCCTTAGTGGGTACACAGAGTCCAATCAAGCGAACATGGTCCCGAATAATATCAGCCAACCATGACCCTCAAAAGGTAGAGTCAAATTGCAACCGGTGCAACCTCCATGTATTTACCTCACGTCCAGTAAGGGCCCAATAATATGACGCCGATTACTATCATGTGTAAAGATGACCCATCAATGTTGAGTCGTGAAGGACGGTCCCCTTAACGTCCCCAATAATATGAGCCAACGTTAAAGGGAGTTCCAACCAACTCACAGCAAGTGTCAATGACGTGTACAGCTTTCCGGCATACATAACCCCCTCAATAATATGAGCCGGGCCATGTATACGGGTAGCATCGACGTACACTCATTGTTGATGGAAGGTAGGAAAAATTTGAACATATTTAAATTCCCTTAGTTTATCGAATAAACTATTAATATTGATATCAATTTTAAATCATATTTAAAACGAGGGATTTTATTTTTGAAAATTCGGTCTCGAAAATATTAAATCACAATTTAACATGCAGATTCAACTTAACATATATCGCATATATACTGGGATGATCGATCGCGAGAGCTATGCGGTCCGTGGTTGCCAATCACGGACCTGGGTCCAGTCCTAGGTGAAATGCAGTATGTAATGCAATCCTATTACAATTGCTTCCGGTTTTACAAATCTTCGGTCTTCAAATATCTTTGATCATCATCTCCACCATCTTCAAATGTCCTCCCACTAAATCTAATATTTACATTTAAATGTCCATGACACATTGGGATACAATTTTAAGGGGTGGGAACGGGCCATAAACCAGGCCCACTGTATAAATGATATCAACAATATATACAACCAAAAGCGCAAAACCTAGCATACACCTGACACATTGGGCACGGCTCTCGATCATCCCAAACATGCAATTAATTCATATAAGTGACATAAATTAAATAATTAAATAAAATTTGATAATTTCCAACAAAATAATATTTTAATTATAAAATCATATTTTATAAATAAAATCATATTTTTTCAATTTTAATTGCATCAAATTGGGCTTAAAACAATTTTAGGCCCAAAATCTCAAAAATTCCAAAATCAATTTTTGGTCCGAACAAAATGGTCCAATATCAAATATTGGCCCGAAAACTTCATGGGCAGCCCGGGACAGGCCCGAAACAAAACCTAGAAGACAGAAAAGCCATCGCATCGCCAAGAATCGCCGGACGACGGCGGCCGCCGCCATCACACAGCGTGCGGCACATTGCCGCACGCTGGCCACGCCATGCGCGGCGGATATCGCGCGCCACCGGGCGCCAAGCATGGCGCACAGATTGCGCACGTTGCGCCCCTCCGTCGCGCGAGGCCGCTGGCCAAGGCCGGCCACCGCGCGCTATTGCGCGCGCGATGGGCCGCCGCGTGCGGCGGCGCCGGTTGTCCCAAAAAAAATTTTTGTTTTCAATTCTGAAATCCGAGATTCGATAGAATTCAAGCACTAAATTTATCCGAGCCTTGGCTCTGATACCACTGTTGGCGACAATGGCGGATCCGGATCCCGTTTCCCGGGGGCGCAGCGGAAGTTAAAATTGCCCCGAGATACGTTCAATACATTACAAATAATCAACGATAAACATACATAGGATGTTTAAATCGTTACCTTGCTGGTGTCTAGGCGCCTGGCTCCGACCATTTTCACAAGGAAACCGGCACTTACATTACAAATAATCAACGATAAACATACATAGGATGTTTAAATCGTTACCTTGCTGGTGTCTAGGCGCCTGGCTCCGACCATTTTCACAAGGAAACCGGCACTTAAAAAGGTAGGCGGCGGTAGATCGTCTAATCAG
>KQ991171.1:123588-134577 GCA_001598015.1 Dorcoceras hygrometricum | reverse complement strand
ATCACAAGATGATGATGATTGATGAGATCTGCACAGCTGAGTCGTTGTGCTATGTTTGCCTACCGATGATTCTTGGTAGCCCTTTTTCATGCATTGCACGATTGAGATATTTCATTGTCTGATATGATAGATGCTTATATTGTGCTCTTCGTACTGAGGTTTGACCTCGTTTATTTTCCCTATTTTGGGCTGCCTGGGTTTGTATTGGCCTTGGCAGGTTCTTCAGGTAACCAGGATGGACAGAGTGGAGCTTCAGCTGGTCGATCCCCTTTCTGATTTGAGTCCCAGTGTATTTATATTTATATTGAGCCAGGTGATGTCCTGTGCCTTTATGTATGTTGTGGATCATGTGTTGTGTTGTTGACTGTTGTTGTTTGAGTTTTGAATTAAACTCTTATTTTAAATATGGTGTATTTTAAATGATGTTGGATCAGGCCTTCATTCGAAAAATTTTTAGCCCATATTTATATGATGCTTCGCATATTTGAGACTAATTGATGCATTAGCGCACCAGGCCTGACATTGTGCGTTGGCCCCAGTTTGGCGAGAAATGGAATTTCTATGGCCATGAATCCCAGTCGAAGATTCCCTTGATCTCTGCCATGGAGATGTTTAGCCTTATGTCGTTGGAAAATTCTGGGTTCATGATCTATGCTTTGGACGCATCATTTTCTTCGTGTGTGGAGCTTAGCGATATCCCCGTTACTCAAGATTTCCCTGAGTGTTCCCCGAGGATATTCCTGGCTTTCCTCCTAGAAGGGAGATCGACTTCAGCATTGAGTTGGTACCTGGTACAACTCCTATCTCGCGAACCCCTTATCTTTTAGCACCAGCCGAGTTGAGGGAGCTTAAGGTACAGCTTAGTGACTTGCTGGAGAAAGGTTTTATTCGACCGAGCATGTCACCGTGGGGATCTCCTTTCTTGTTTGTAAAGAAGAAGGATGGTTCAATGAGGATGTGCATCGACTTTCGGCAACTGAATAAGGCTACTGTGAAGAATAAGTATCCGTTACCGAGGATCGATGATATGTTTGATCATCTTCAGGGTTCAGCGGTGTATTCTAAGATCGATCAGCATTGGGGGTACCATCAGTTGCGCATTCGAGAGGAAGATGTTGCGAAAACTTCATTTCATACGAGTTACGAGCATTATGAGTTTTTGGTTAGGCCTTTTGTTCTGACGAATGCCCCTGCAGTTTTCATGGATTTGATGAATCGAGTCTTTCGAGAGTTCATCGATCAGTTTGTGATTTTGTTTATCGATGATATTTTGGTGTACTCGAATACTCCGATGCAGCATAAAGAGCATTTGAGGTTGGTTCTCCAAACACTACGAGAGTCGCAGCTGTATGCTAAGTTTCCAAGTGAGAGTTTTGGTTGGATAGACTGATGTTTCTGGGTCATGTCATTTCGGCCGATGTATTGTCTGTTGATCCCAGTAAGGTAGAGGTTGTAGTAAACTGGGAACGTCCCAAGAATGTTTCAGAGATTCGTAGCTTTTTGGGATTGGCTAGCTATAATCAGCGCTTCATTGAGGGATTCTCTAGTACAGCTAAGCCTATGACGCAGTTGACCCAGAAAGACAAGAGATTTGTTTGGACAGAAGAATGCGAGAACAGCTTCCAATTTCTCAAAGAGAAGCTAACTACAGCGGCAGTGTTGGCTTTGCCTTCAGGTTCAGGAGGTTTTGTGGTTTGTTTGGATTTTTCACTTAATGGATTGGGTTGTTTGTTGATGCATAATGGTCGAGTCATTGCGTATGCCTCTCATCAGTTGAAACCACATGAGACTCGATACCCAGTTCATGATTTGGAGTTGGCAGCAGTGGTTTTTGGCTTGAAGATTTGGCGCCACTATCTGTATGGCGAACAGTTTGTGGTGTATACCGACCACACGTGTCTTCAGTATCTGTTTTCTCAACCGGATTTGAACATGAGACAACGTATATGGATGGAGCTCCTTAAGGATTTTGATTGTGAGATCCAATATCAGCCTGGAAAAGTGAATGTAGTTGCTGATGCATTGAACAGGAAGGCTCAAGTGGCTATGCTTGCTTCGTTGCAGATTTCGAAGGTTCAGAGCATCTAGTCACTACTAGTTGGCGTTTCTACCCAGGTGATGATTATGTTGTGGTATCTTGTTTTCTAGTTGAGCCACGGATTGTTTCGAGTATTAGAGCAACTTAGAGAACAGATCCATCTATCCATGAGTTGAAGTTTAAGGTTAGAGCTGGACAGTTGGAAGATTATTCTGTCTCATCTGATGGTTGTTTGAGATTTCGTGGAAGGGTTGTAGTGCCAAATCTGATTGATTTGAAGAAGGAGATCCTGAGAGAAGCACACTCTAGTAGACATAGTGTCCATCCTGGTGCAAAGAAGATGTACCATGCCTTGAAGCCGCACTATTGGTGGGCAGGTTTGAAGAGCGATGTTGATGGTTTTATCGCTCGATGTCTGAATTTTCAGCAAGTTAAGGAAGAAAATATGAGACCTGGTGGTTTATTACAGAGTTTAGAAGTGCCCCAATGGAATTTGGAGCATATAGAAATGGATTTTGTGACCCATTTGCATCGTTCCAGCTAATGTTGTGATGCTATTTGGGTGGTTATAGATAGACTTTCGAAGTCTGCTCACTTCATTCCCTACAATATGACGTATTCTTTGAAGAAAATGGCGAAACTGTACATAGATTTTGTGGTGAGATTGCATGGAGTGCCTGTATCCATTGTTTCAGATCGGGATCCGAGATTTACATCCAGATTTTGGAAGAGTTTACAAACAGTTTTGGGCGCCAGATTGGCTATGGTACAGCCTATCATCCCCAAAATGATGGAAAATCTGAGAGAGCTTTCCAGACTTTAGAGGATATATTAAGAGCTGTTGTGATGAATTTCAATGGTATCTGGAAAGATTCGTTGTCTTTGGTTGACTTTTCTTATAATAATAGCTACCAAGTGACAATTGGAATGGCACCATTTGAAGCATTGTATGGTAGGAAGTGCAGATCGCCAATCTGTTGGGAATAAGTGGGGGAGAAGAAGCTGTCTTCTCCAGAATTTGTGCAGCAGATGAGAGATCAAGTAGATCTGATTCGATAGTGTATGAAAGCTACACAAGATCGGCAAGCCAGTTATGCAAATCGCAGGAGTAGACCTTTGGAATTTAACGTTTGAGATCTGGTTTTCTTGAAAGTTTCTCCGTTCAGAAGTGTGATGAGATTTGGTCTCAAGGGAAAGTTAGCTCCTCGTTATGTTGGACCTTATGAGATTGTGGAGAGGATCGGTCCTTTGGCTTATGTTGAGGAAGTATGAGAAAGATCGTTCTCATGTGTTGCGAACTGGCGAGGTGGAGCTAGAACGGACTTTGAGTTATGTTTAGTATCCCTTGCAGATCTTGGATAGAAAGGAGAAGCAGCTTAGAGACAAGACCATTCCCTTGGTGATGGTCCAGTGGAGCAAACATGGTAGAGAAGAAGCTACGTGGGAGTTAGATGAGAAGATGCAACATAAATGGCCCCATCTGTTTGAGTATTTCTTGAATTAACTCCAGTAGCTAGTGAGTTATGTTTAGTATCCCTTGCAGATCTTGGATAGAAAGGAGAAGCAGCTTAGAGACAAGACCATTCCCTTGGTGATGGTCCAGTGGAGCAAACATGGTAGAGAAGAAGCTACGTGGGAGTTAGATGAGAAGATGCAACATAAATGGCCCCATCTGTTTGAGTATTTCTTGAATTAACTCCAGTAGCTAGTTTTCTTGTGGTTTTTTTCCCCAGTTATCTTGAATTCTTGGTTAGTAGCCTCTTGTTGAGTGCTAGAGTGTTTCTGGTTGTTTTGTGCATAGCATGGTTTTCCAGTGTTGGTTGTTTTGTTGAATTTTTGCTCAGTTCCGGAGTTGTTGTTTGATTTCGATGACGAAATCTTGTTTTAGTGGGGGAGGAATGTGAGACCCGAAAGAATTACGGATTAATTAAGTTAATTAATCGGTTTTGTATTGACCAGATTTGGCGTGAATAGATTTGGATGGACCAGCTTGAGTTGGTAGACTTGGTTAAGGTATCGGGCTTCTATATCTGTATTAGAAACGGCTCTGGACAGTTGTAGAGTTCTGTGGAGTAGTAATCAGATTCGGAGAGTTGAGAAGTGCTGGTTGGTTATTTCGGCTTTGGCATTGGTTGTGAGACCTGAAATTAATAAAAGATTAATTGTTGGATTAATCGAATTGTAAGAAATTCTAGATGTTCAGATTTCACTTTGAAGGTTTCGTTTGCATTTTCGGGTCAGATTTCACATTTAGAGCAATTCTGGAAATTTTGATATTTGTGAGGTAGAAATCTATTTTGGGTGCTCGGGTGAGATCTGCTCGGTTTTGTGTGGGATCTGTTCGAATTCTTGGTGAAAGCTGATCAGTTTGGTGAAATCTGGATGCTTGGTGTTGCGGCGTGTTTTGTGTAGCGTGTGAAATCTGTTTCGCGAGTTTAGCGCGCGAGTGAACAGATTTCTTCCAGCGTTCAGCGATTAGCGTGTTTTGTAGCGAGAGAGCATAATACGCCGTCGTTTAGGAGAGATCTGATATTTCGTTAGCGCTAGGTTCTGATTTGGAGTCTGCCCGCATGTTTGTATTGAGCGCAATACGATGTCGTTTAGATAAGTTAATACGGTGTCGTTTGGCTTAGCGTTTGGTTGTGAGATCTGATTTCGTGATCGCTGGTGCGCGGGACAATGTATAGTGCTGGTTTTCAGATGTCACCAATACGTCGCCGTTTTGGTTAGCGCTTGATGGAGAGATCTGTGCCACGAGAGTTAGCGTTTAGCGTTTGTTTGAGCAGATGTCTCCAGCCGTTAGCATTTTGTTTTCAGACTTCTCCGTGGTTTTAGAGCGACGTCGTTTCGTTGTTGAGAGCTGTTTAATGCATGCGTTAATTTGTTGAGGGATCTGTTTTTGTCGGTGTATGTTTTAGCAGATTTCATGCGTATATATATATATGTAAGAAGCGTTGGCCTTCAATTATATTAGCAGATCCCATACTTAGCAAAATTCTCCCGACTTTCATTCTTCGCTCAAACCCTCGGGTACTGTTCACCGTGAGCTTCTCCGGAGAATTCCCGTCGTTTCCGGCCACCATTTTGGACGTCCGAGGTAGCGTTGGACTCCTCTCGACAAGCTCTTTCACCCTATACCACTTTTGGAGGCTGCGATTGGCTGGTTGTGGAACGCGAAGTTGCTGCCCATTTGTGCGTTGTGTAGTTCAGGTAGAACTTCGTTCTTTTTACGATGAGATCTTGTTCCTAGCCTTAAATTAAGCTTCCTGTTAAGTTGTATTGTTGGGATTGGTCGCTGGTTTGAGTGTATGACTCCCAGCCGTGAGTTTCTATAGATGGCCGTGACTTTCTATGTAATGCCTGAGATTGTTTTGTACGTTGTTTGCTTCGGCAGGTGTTGGAATTAGATTTCTCGGGCACTTTGTTGTGGTAATCGTTACACAAAATCAAGGTACGGATCTTGAGCTTGAAATTCAGATTGGATTTGGCGTGGGATTGAATGTGAGAGCTGATATGCATCACTGATTGGAATTGCCGTGCATAAATGCTGTGTATTGCTTGCTGTTGCATTTGTGTTATGCTAGCTACTCTCGGTTGATTGCAAAAACGCATTTGTTCATGTGAATTTCAGATCCCTTGCTTTGTATCTTTTTTTATTGTGCTGTTGTTCTTACCAGGATGCGAGGGCGAGCGGCGATACCGCACTCTCATCTCCCTGCTGGGATCTATTAGCCCTCATGCGCCGAGTGGTTAACTACCACAATTCATGAGTTGTGCAACGGCAGGTTGAGCTGTTTGATGCATCTGGTATTCAGGTGTAGTGTCAAGGCGAGTGGCTCATTACCACACTTTGAACACACCAGTGGCCACCGTTTGTTGCAGATTCGTTTGAGCTATGCTTTGAGTTCCTTGGCTCCTTTCCAGTTGTAGCCTTCAGCGGTTGTCCTATGTCTCATGCATAGCATATGCATTTTATCTTATGCTATTTCTTTGGCTGTTTCAGTTGCTCTCCGTACTGGGGTTTGACCCCATGTCCCTCTGGGCCTTGGTTGGTTTGTTTGCCTGTTGTTGTTCCAGGTTTCCCAGGTTATTCAGCTGGTCGTGGTGCTGACTCAGCTAGAGGTGTCCCAGGAGGTGGTTAGAGTATCCCAGTAGCGTATAGTATATATTTATGTATCGGTATAGTTAGCCAGGGGATGCCCTGTGCTATTGTTGTATTGCTCTCCGTACTGGGGTTTGACCCCATGTCCCTCTGGGCCTTGGTTGGTTGTTTGCCTGTTGTTGTTCAGGTTTCCCAGGTTATTCAGCTGGTCGTGGTGCTGACTCAGCTAGAGGTGTCCCAGGAGGTGGTTAGAGTATCCCAGTAGCGTATAGTATATATTTATGTATCGGTATAGTTAGCCAGGGGATGCCCTGTGCTATTGTTGTATTTTGTTGTACTCAGTTGTGGTTGTTACCAGGTATTTGATACAAGTTTATGTTGTACCGTTGGTTGTGGTGGTTTTGTTAAATTGGGATATCTATTTTGAGTATTGTCGTATTTTAAATTATATTGTTTTAAACCGTCAGGCCAAAAGCAAAAATTTTACCCGTTTTTTAGTAGCTTCCGCTTGTGTTTGTGTGATTTTACTCTGTTGTGAGCACGAGGCCTGACATTTTTGGTATCAGAGCTTAAGCTGGGATAAGCTCGATTCTTTGATCACACTTGATTCTAGGCACAGTGTCGTGTGTTGCATGTCCTTGGATATGTGATTCTGTGCTGCATATTGCTGTGATATCTATGCTGTATCTGTTCTCAGTTGCCTTATCCTGTTTAGTGCCTTCGTAGATGCCGCCTAGATGTAGAGCTAGAGGTAGGGGCAGTTTCAGGAGTCAGAGGGACAGAATGAGGATCGGCGTAGTGCTCCTAGTCGTACTCGTAGTAGCCATGATGAAGAGGAGGAGGTTGAGGTTTTGCCGACGCCTGTAGAGAGGATGGACGTTGTGATAGCGAGGTTTCATAGGATGAATCCTCGGGTTTTCATTGGTGACGAGTCGAGCGAGGATGCAGATTCGTGGCTTCGCAACATCACTGGTCTATTCGATTGTGTCCAGTATGACGACGAGCTTCGGTTGAGCTTGGTGACCCTTCAGCTTAGAAAGGGTGCAGAGCGCTGGTGGCGAGGTGCTTCTAGTACTTTGTTGGAGACCGGCGTTGGGATTACTTGGGACAGCTTTTGCGAGACTTTAGGCAGGAGTATGTTCCTGAGTCATACGTGAATGCCCGTGAGCGGGAGTTTTATCATCTGGAGCAGAGCTCGATGTCTGTTCGGGAGTATGCTAGGAAGTTTTCTTCTTTGTTAGCGTACGTCCCTCATGTTTCTGGCCGGGAAAGGGCCAAGAGGACCAGATTTTTAGAGGGTTTAAACGAGGAACTGTATCAGATGGTGCTGAAAAGCAAACCCAAGACTTATGTTGAAGCAGTTGATAGTGCTATCGATATTGAGGTGGGTTTGAAGATTCGTCGTGCTCGTAGGCAGTTGGTAGCACAGGGTGGTCGTCCTGCTGGTCAGGGAGCGCAGTCTTCGCAGCCTTCCCAGTTAGCCCATCAGCCCCAGCAGCAGCAACAGCCGCAGGTGGCACAGCAGTCTGGTCGTCAGAGGTTTCGACCCCGTGGTCAACAGTTCAAGAAGAATTCTGGTTCGGGCTCTTCTGGTTCAGGTAGCTCGAGTATCAGTGGTTCTCGGGCTGAGTTCTGTGGTTATTGTAGTGGCAAGCATCCTTCTACGCAGTGTGTCGGTGTGCAGGGCTCCTGCAATCTTTGTGCTCAGTATGGGCAATTCTCTAGGGTTTGTCCGTCAGCTGGATCGCAGCAAGCCGCAGCCCTGCCTCAGGGTCGTGGAGGAAAGTCTAGGGCCGTTCCCCTCAGTTTCAGCAGCCCAGGATTGGTGAGACTCAGTTCAGGCCGTTCCAGCATCCTGGTCCGTCGCGATTCGGACAGTCGTCTCAGCAATTCTATTCTGGACCTCAGCATGCTCAGGCCAACGTCATTACTAGGGAGCAAGCAGAGGAGACCAGCATCCTGGTCCGTCGCGATTCGGACAGTCGTCTCAGCAATTCTATTCTGGACCTCAGCATGCTCAGGCCAACGTCATTACTAGGGAGCAAGCAGAGGAGACGCCGAGCAGGGTGATCGCAGGTACATATCTTGTTTTCGATTTACCTATGCGTGTGTTGTTTGACACCGGTGCATCGCATTCTTTCATCTCTGATTCTTTTGTCATTGAGCATGGTTTGCATACCATCCCTTTGCACGATGCTGTTTCTATTTCTACCCCTGGCGATGTGAGCCTGTTCTCCCAGGAGGTTTTGTTAGATGGCGTTTTGAGATTTGGTGAGCATGTGTTGGTAGCGAATTTTATCCGTCTGATGTTGTGGGATTTCGATTGTATCGTTGGGATGGACGTGTTGTCCAACTATAGGGCCTCCGTGGATTGTTTCCATGGGATTATTCGTTTTAGGCCTCTGTCTGGCGAGAAGTGGGAATTCTACGGTTAGGATTCTCGATCGAAGATCCCGTTAGTCTCAGCGATGGAGATGTTCAGCTTGTTGTCCTTAGTGAATGCTGGTTTCATGATCTAGGCTTTGGATGCGTCTTCTTCTTCTCGTGTGAAGCTCAGTGATGTTCCCGTGGTGCGACATTTTCCCGAAGGAGATTCCTGGTTTTCCTCCGAAGAGGGAGATTGACTTCAGCATTGAGCTGGTTCCCCGCACAGCTCCGATTTATTGTGCCCCGTATCGTTTGGCACCTGCGGAGTTGAGAGAACTCAAGGTGCAGTTGGACGATTTGCTGGAGAAAGGTTTTATCAGACCTAGCATGTCACCGTGGGGAGCGCCCATTTTGTTTGTGAAGAAGAAGTATGGCTCAATGCGGATGTGCATTGATTTCCGCCAGTTGAATAAAGCGACTGTCAAAAATAAGTACCCTTTACCCAGGATCGATGATCTGTTTGATCAGCTGCAAGGTTCTGTGGTATATTCGAAGATTTATCTTCGTTCAAGGTATCATAGCTGAGGGTAAGAGATCAATATGTCGCAAAGACTGCTTTTCGTACTAGGTAAGGGCATTTCGAGTTTCGGGATATGCCCTTTGGTTTGACTAACGCTCCTGCAGTCTTCATGGATTTGATGAACCGGGTCTTTAGAGAGTTCATAGATCAGTTCATGATAGTGTTCATTGACGACATCTTGGTATATTCTAAGACTTCTTTGGAGCATAAGGAGCACCTGAGAATTGTCCTTCAGACGTTGCGAGACCAGCAGATGTATGCTAAATTCTCCAAGTGTGAGTTTTGGATGGATCGCGTCGTATTCTTGGGTCACGTAATTTTAGCCGAGGGGATTTCTGTGGATCCCAGTAAGGTTGATGCTGTTTTGAACTGGGAGCGTCCCAGGAATGTGTCGGAGATTCGCAGTTTCTTGGGTCTGGCTGGCTATTATCATCGTTTCATTGAAGGATTTTCTAGCATAGCAAAGCCGATGACTCAATTGACTCAAAAGGATAAGCGGTTTGTGTGGACTGAGCAATGTGAGAATGCTTTTCAATTGCTCAAAGAGAAGCTGACTACTGCACCTGTGTTGGCTCTGACGTCCGGATCAGGTGGCTTCGTTGTTTGTTCTGACGCTTCGCTCAACGGATTGGGCTGTGTTTTGATGCAGAATGGTCGAGTCATTGCGTATGCCTCGCGGCAGTTGAAACCGCATGAGACTCGTATTTAGTCCATGATTTGGAGCTAGCAGTCGTGGTCTTTGTGTTGAAGATCTGGCGTCGCTACCTGTATGGCGAGCAATTTGTGGTGTACTCGGACCACATGTGAGACCTGAAATGTAATTAAGATTATTGTTGGAATTAATCGATTTTTGGAGATTTCTGGTGGTTCAGATCTCTGTTTGGAAGTTTGGTTGGTATTTTCGGGTCAGATTTCACATTTAGAGCAATTTTGGAAGTTTTCGTATTTTTGAGATTTTTGGGGTAAAAGCTGGTTTCATGGTGAAGGCTGGTCGATTTGGTGAAATCCAGTCGCTGCATGTTTTGATAACGCGAGATTCCTAAACGCCGTCGTTTTAGTGAAATCTGGATGCGTTGTGTTAAGTAAAAGCTGGTAGCATGTTTGTATCCAGCTGCTGCTTTATTTTGTTTGTTGAGGGCAAACGACAGCGCTTCGATAAGTTGGCACGACGTCGTTTGGATGTTGCGACTGGTACCAGCTGCGAGGATTTGTTCGCGTGTGTCGACTGGTTGTCCAGCTGAGAGCAGATGTCAACGATGGTCAACTCTACTGTAGCTTGCGTCTGGTTTCCTGTAGCTTGCGTCTGGTTGTTTTGCGCGAGAGCTAGCGACTGGATGACGTAGGATGTGCGTCGTCGTTTTAGTTAGCGTTAAGGAATCCAGTCGATGGATTAGCGACCAGCTGGTGGCAGATTTGATGACGTAAGCGGTGCGATGTCGTTTTATTAAGTCGCTGCGACACCGTTTTGATTAGCGTTGTTTGAGAATTCAGCAGTTGGTTCTTTGCATCTGCTGGTTGTAGTGTACCTGCTGGTTTTGTCGGTGGATGATTTATCCAGCTTTTACGCATGTATTTAAGGAAGACTTGGTCTTCGATTTCAAGCACCAGATCCCATACTTAGCAAAATATTATCTTGGTTGTCGACCTCTATTCTTCGAACCCTAGTACTGTTCCCCGTTGATTTTATCCGGTGATTCCCATCGTTTCCAACCACCGTTTTGGACGTTCGAGGTAGCGTTGGACTTCTCACAAAGAGATCTTTCGATTGATACCATTCTTGGAGGCTATGTTTGGCTAGAGCAAGATAGCGAAGTTGCTGTCTTCGGCCGTGCGCTACGTCGTCGAGGTAGAACTTCGAATTGTTGATGAGATCTTAGTATTAGCCTTTGTTTAAGCTTCCTG